>CAUJSE010000002.1:24032-47932 GCA_963422505.1 Pseudognaphalium luteoalbum
AATCCTAACACTGAATTAGAATCTATGCAAATCTCAACCCTTTGGGGATGTTATTATTTTCGGTTGAATTTGTCAGATTTCGTTAAAACCGACTGCACCTATATTGGCAAAAGTCACGGTTCTCGCTTCGCATTATAGTATTTTAGATGTATATTATGACACTTTCGTCGTAAAAAGTTAAAATTGTGTCCACCGAAATTTCGAATTGACACACACAATGTACGTAAAATAAACGTTTTTTAAAAATAATTCGTATGGTCAAGCAGTTAAAATCTGAATCTGAATATTCTGACAGTTGCAAGCGGAACGGTTTTAAGGAGTTTAGTATAGGCAGCATTACGCGCGTACGTGCGCGATGTGCGTGTGAAGGATAATAATAATATCATGAAAGTAATCCTTATCTAAATTATTATAAACGAGTGTGTCCTGAGTGACTGATTCACGGTCAACGGAGAACCGAACCTATTAGAGCTATCGATTTTAAATGTTGATTAATATTATAATTTAACCGCGCACTAAGAAAGGATATTTTTCCAAAATTCACGTTTTAAAGAGGTGCTCACGCGAGGATTTTGAGTTTCACGATGGAAGTCGAAAATTATTTTTGCTTATAAAATATGGTTGCCATTGGCCACACAACTTACAGGTTGAAATAGTAATAGTAGAAATAAATTAGTATTTTTTATTTTGTATATAAATTAATATAATTGCTATTGGTTAATCGGGAGCTAAAACAGAGGTAAATCAGAGCTATCGATTTGACATTTTGATGGTAGATTAATGTTACGATTTCGCCGGGAGAGGATTTTTCAAAATTTAGATTTTAAAGGGTGAAATCAGCAAAAAGCGACATTTTACGTATACACTGTACACCTGATGCATCGACGAGTAAGCGCTTATAAGCCGTGAGCTTATCTAGCTGTGCGTTATACGTATATCGCATTTTATTTGCGAGTTCTAAGACATCTAAGCCACAAAAAATATTGTATTGTGTGTGTGCTGTGTAATAAAATAATACTACGCGATCGACGGCTTATGATACGGTGCACATATTTTCTAATAATTTCCATATATTATAATCTTGGCAGATAACAAGAGTACAACATACATTTGTATACTTCAACCCGGCAACGACGGGTAGTTCAGGATTGCCAATGGAGGTGCCATTGGTTTCGTATAATATTATTATACGAGTATTACTATTACGATGAATAGATTTTTTCGAAAATAGATTTATGAAATAAACAAATTTTTGGCACGGGCAACGCCAGGCAGGACATCTACCTAGTATAATAGAAAAAAGAACAGGCCTTTTTTATGTTCCGATTTTCTGACGACACTATTAAACTTTTTCCGATTTTTTTTCGCGAAGTTGTTCCAAATACTTTCCTGAGTGTCACCACGTCGCCCGAATTTTCATTTTTTTTTTTGGGGGGTATTTTATTTAAAGGTTATGGTTTTTTAAAAATTCTTTATTCATAGATACCATAATATATATGACATATTATATACATCAATGTCCATCGTAGATAACACATAATGTGTTCGAATTTATTTCGGTTCGTAGTCGTATGAATTATTAACTACTATAGCTGATCTCGTGCACTTCGTTGCCCGTTAAAACAATTAATAATGCCAACTCTACGTGAATAATATGTCTTATTTTATACTATATAACGGTTAAAATATACTATAAGCAATATCGTTACATCAATACTCAATTTAGTCGCACCCAGCCTTAGCCAAATATTGAATTAAGATTAGCCTGAAGTGATTTACATGCATCTAAACCACCCAGGTAGTCGATCCACCGCATTAGATCACGGACAATATGCGAGCAGTAAATTATCAGGCGAGTAATCCATCTGCGGTGGATTGCGGATCCCGTGAGTTGCGTAAGCGAGTGAAATCAGAATTAGACATGTACGTGAAAAACATTGCGACGATTGCCCGTGCCAGAGATTTGTTTTTTCTATAAATTTATTTGCCAAAATGTGTGCGTGATATATTCTTACTAATTATATTAGTTACCCATAAAACGTGTGACCATTGACAGCCTTATAAATAATAATAGAGAACCATAGCAACCATTCAAATACAAATATTTTCGTCGTAAATCTTAGGATCCCTGTGTGAGCACCTCCAGGTGTTGGATCTCTGCCTTTTTGAGCTGGCCTAAAACCTTCCCATACGTCTAATCCATCTCTGTCCCAAATTTGAGACAAATCGGCCCAGCCGTTCTCGATTGATGAATTGTTATACATTTTTACGATTTTTTTTTAATTGCTGATGATTATTGTTCGCACAATGGTACACACATATTATTGTAATTTTGTAATTTGTATTATTTTTCAAATTAAAAAAAAAAAAACTATTACTTGCTAATAGAAATTTTTATTTTAACACCACTCCAATGGTTTCAACCAGAAATACGGTATCTCTGGGGCTCTTCCATCGCGGTACGTCATATTCAGCGATTCGCATACATGTCATGTCATATACTTCATGGCGTATTATCTATGTTTACAACGGACACCTCTCTCGTTAACGGACAAAATCCGACGGAATAATATGATATTTTATTTGAACGTGTTTCGCGACCTGTCTATTTTGACGGCCTCTTTCTATTACATACGAAGGCAGTAATATTTCGGCACAGTCCCAGCAGCATGTTAACGGAAAATATCAGCTCAAACTCGAATTCAACGAGCAAGGTCCAAAAATAGCTTGTAAATATTATGCCCATAACCTGTATATTGTTAAAATTGTATTTACAGAGTACAAACAATCTCATGTTAACCAGAAATAAACGCCATTACGTAAGAGACCGAGTAAGACGTGAGACGACTTGAAAAAAAAATAATTTAAAATAATAATTTTTTTATTATTATTTTCCTTGTACAGCATACAATAGTTTTTTTTTTTTAAATATCAATTGACCAATTATTTTGTTAACGCGTCTATAAAACGATAAGCATAATACTAGCCATATAATAATATATTATAACACGTACATGATGTATGTGTAATTCTTACGAATTTCGTAACAACATTTTCATTGCGGTACAACAGTTATGAGTACTCGTGAATTTTACAATGAAAACTGTTTAAAATCACGGACATATCAGCTGTCGCTATGACCACGATTTAAGACAGACCTAAAGAGTATATTATTATCTTAGATCGCGCTGTAACAGACGCACAATTGATGGTCGCCCGAGTGTCCGTAATAGACATGTTTCACTGTGATGATAATAATTTTAATAACAACAACAACAACAACAATTATAACAATAATAATACGATCATTAGTGCGTACGTGCGTGTGCGTCGAGCTAGTCAACCAACGCGTAATACCTCGTAAGTCGCCAGCGGTTTGTGTAAAAATATAATATTTTGTTCTAGCCACGACCATGAAAAAAATGAAAAGTGGGACAACAATTCGCCCGAGTCATACGGCCGCACGGTTCTGGTTTTAAAATAAACAGATAGAATTTCTTTTCTGGGATGCGCGTGAGGTATATGTAAACGTTTTTCGTGGGAAATTTGGTTTGAAGTAAAAAAGAAATTGAAAAAAGTTTTGAAGGCTGTACACTATTTACGTGTAGCCGGCCTCCCCCCCCCCCCCCTTAAGCTGATCATAATACCTAGGACCAAAGTAGTTTGATTTACAATTTAAAACCATATACTTCGATAGAACTAAATTTTGGGTTATCTTATCCAGACCTGCACTCGATCGGTACATTATTATCATCTCACGTCATAATGAACAATTTTGTACTCATCGCGTCATTTACACCGCATTATATTGATATTGGAAAAAAATATACATACCAGATGTGGAATTACGTTCAGGCTCTGTTCATTTTGGAGAAAAAATTTCATTTTACGATCTTAAAAACTGTTCAAACTATAAAACAGACATTTACGAGACGGCCGCCCACGTTCGCTTACGCCGGACTTGACGACTGTTAAACGCGAAATCAAATCAACTCTCGCGAGTCTTGTTAGCAAATTATTATTACTGTTCAATGCACAAACGTTCGGTTTACGTTCAAATCAACTCGTGCAAGTGCGTTAGGTACCCATTACGTGCGTCTTATAACCGGTGAAATGTACGTAGGAAGGAACAACAATTTAACCTTATACCTATACGATTCGATCATGTGAAAATAAAACAAAACGTCGACAAATAATATTATAAATCCATTTATCGCACAAATATGTGTATTTAAAACAAGGCTTTCGCCTTCGCATATCATACCCCTTTCAAATTGATATTAGTGACATACGAGTTACGTCTCGGTTTTTCCATATTCGACTGTACTAATCGCGTCCCACTCGGCAGTATTATTTGTTCGGGCCATCCGTCGAATTAAATGCATGTCGATTGGACATTATAAATCTTTACAATACGTTGCTATTGACAGTTCTAAGTCTGTATTAAATAGGAAGGAAAATAATGTATTCGCGTCGGACACAAGTATTAGTGCAGTTGTGAAACACCGTCGGGACGCAATTCGTACGAAAAAGAGATTTTGGGACGCGATAATTCGTTCGCTGGTTCAAGTACGCCGGCGAACCGATTGCTTCGTATTTATTGATTTATACCGTAGCAATAAACACAACAAACACGTGATCGCGAGATAATTTTCGACACTTGCAGAAAAGCGTCCGTGCAGTAATCTAGAAGCAAACAACACAGTTTTTGGGGGAGACTTGGGTAGGTCTCCCATACGACATCGATAAAAGAACAATGTTACACCACACACCCCGACTTCGTGGTTATCGACACACAAATACAGATAATGTCATTTGCATTCGATATCTATATTCCAATATACTAATATAGAGTATACATTGTACAAACAGACTAAACGGAGTAGAGTACACAGCTGACAAGCACCACACAGTACGTCATAATGTCATCTGCGGTAAAATAACACAAATATCGCAATACGGGGGTGAAATAAAGTAAAATATATTCTTAAAAATAGTCGAGTTTTAATTACTCTGTTTGCGAACGTTCAATATGACGCCCAACCGGCCGCCCGACGTACATCTATACCAGGGGTCGGCAATAGGCGGCCCGCGGAAGGGAAATGACTGGACCGCCAAAAATATTTTGCTAGTTTTCCGCTTGTTATAGAAACATGAAATTTAGATATTTGATCTATTTTTATGATGTATTTGGAAATTACGTTCATCGTTTATCGCTGTTTATAATAATAGTCTCGATAACATTGAACCCACTTCTTGAAATACTTAACAATGTCATTTAGCTCATATTGAAAAATCACTTTGAAGTTTCTCCGACTGGAGAATGGATTGACGTAGCTACGAAAATGTTCAGACTTTCAAAATCTTCACTTAAAATGGAAATTATTGATTTTCAAGAAGATATTTCAATGCAAAAGAACAAAACTTCGTCTGCTGAAGATTTTTGGACAAACCGTGTTTTGGATGAATACTAAAAACTGTAAAACTGTAAGACCCTGGCCATAAAATTAGCTACTATGTTTGGCTCCACATACATATGTAAAATTTCGTTCTCCAAAATTACGTTTTTAAAAAATAAATACCGTTCAAGATTAACTGATCACCGCCTTGAAAACACTTTAAGCATTAGTTGTTTTCCAAGAGTACCAGATCTTAAAAAATTAGCTCAAGAAAAGAAATGTCATTTCTCTCATTAAACTTAAGTATACAATTTTATTATTATTACTATGAAAATATAATTACTTAATTAATATTTAAATATTAAATAATATCTTAAAGTGTGTTTTTAATACAAAAATAAATACATTAATGATAAAATTACGTTTAAGTTTTTTCTGGCCCTCGAAATTTTTTTTAAAATTATCTGGACCGCCATAGAAATTAATTGCCGACCCCTGATCTATACGGTATTCAAATCCCTCCCAAACATTGATCATATCCGGTGTCACGGCATTCACAGCATCTGTAATTCTGATTATATTACGTCAGCCGGCCGGTGGGGGAACATTTGTAACCGAAGTAATTAAGACTTGACTATTTTAAGCATATATTTTACTTCATTTCACCCTTACGTCTTCGTTTTTAAAATAAATATACATTTTTGAAACCGAATGAAGACTTTGTATACTATCAACAAATTTTTGACGGAAAACACAACAATTGCTGCTGTCGGTGTTCATACATTACATTATTACTCCTCAGAAATACCGCGGACCTACCACAAAAACAAACGTTTAATTTTTTCAATAATATTTAAAAGCCCCGTTCGTGTGTACTTATTAAGGCGCGATGTTTAGGCAATATGCGATTTCGCGGCCACCGCCACCCGTGGCATTCGTGTTAGTCGTCGATGATGATTAGTGTGAGTGTGGTTGCATACGGACTAGTCTAGCGCTCTGCATGGTCTGGTCTGGTCCGGTTCTAACATATAAAAATAGTCGACTCGTCGGTGTGGTCCGGATCAATAGTATTTGCGAGTAATTCGGTCAGGTCCCGGTTCAAAAGTATGATTTTTGATCAGGTCTTAGCAAAAAAATATTATCAGCTCTGTTCGGTCCTCACTTGTACGAGTCCAAGTCACGATCCTTATGGTCTATTATAACTGTTGTTTATTAGAAATATGAGTAAAATTAAACGAAAAACACCAATTACAGGCAATTGTGATATAGATTGTTGTATTCATATGGTTTTATTATACTAAATTACCACCAATAATGATCTGGCGCCGGCGCACTACTAACTAGATTTACTTTTCTACCGGAAAATATTCCGATGAAGAAAATCAAAGCTCTTCTACTTGAAAATTTGTCATGTTCAAAATCGTAATGTGTAGTTTTGAAATAGAATTTCAAAAATCCAAGTCTAATGTAAAAAGTCTTTATTTTTTGGAAAAAAAAAAAAAAAAATCGATATCGTATCACTTTACGAGCTATGAGTATTTTTCCTGAAAGGCGTGTTTTTGAGCAAAAAAAAAACAGGTCACACACGTATTGTTTTGAATTCAAAATCGTGGAAAAAAATTATGTTGACTCAGTAGTATAGGTACTTGCTTGGTGATGACTTGATGGGAGGAACTTGGAAGAGTATTCTTGGCGACCGAGTCCTCCTTATTTGCACCGACGCTATTCAGTGTCGAATTCACGTAATCGGTGTGATTCCGAAGCCGCCAAGGCCGCTCTCGTTTTGAATTCAGTTATAAACGACTTAAAACGATTGAAATATTTGTAGATGTAATTCAAACAGAAAACGGAAAATCAAAATCAGACCAACGCCACAAAACGAAACATAACGCGTCTTGGCTGACCGAGAAGCCCATAAATGCCATCACATTCGCTGAGAACGAAATTAAGCCACATTCAAATAACAAATGGCACTCTCGCTGGCGAAAACTCAACGCTCGAGCTCGATAAAATTAAAAACAATATAAACCCGTGGAAAAATCCTGGACTAAAAAGAAAAGACGGAAACCACAGTAAACCGCCTCCGAGTGCGGACGCACACACTTAGCACACAGTTACTCGACGAGTAAAGACGGTCCTCCGCCATGTGACTGGTGCAACGTACTTTTAACCGTCGACCGGATGGCACAACCAGTATCGAAATCGATTTCACGTCTCCCGACAAATCCGTCGAGCACTGAGACCAAACCCGCGGGACGTAGAAAACTTAATCTTATTCCTAAAAAAAAAAAAAAACAGTGAATCGTATACAATTTAATTCAATGCAAAAAATGTAAATACTAAAATACTAACAATGTAAAAATACAATTCTTTTACTAATGGCCTGGTTGTCGATGTATTTTTTGACCAATAATAAAAAAAAAACATAACGGTTAACAAAAAATATACAACGAATTATAATATATTAAATTTTTGATTAAATTTTTTTTTTTAATTTTGGGCAGGGCCAAAAAATCGTTTTACGTTACTTACAATCCAAACGTTACACAATTCTTGCGTTTATCGTTATTTAGAGTTAAAACGTTGTACAGTTGTGGCGTTTATCGTTTATCGTTAAAAACAATATCTAATGCGTGGAATTGCCCGGACACGCGGAGTAGGCGAAATAAATTCTTGGATCGACTGGTACGATAAATAATTAAATCACGTGGAATAAATATTTCTACGAAACCAAAAATATTATAACTTTTAAGTAAACGGATATTGAATTATTTCGTTTCGCGTTATTTTTCGTCTAATGATATGACCTACCTATATTACGTTTTGTTTCGTTAAATTATGTATTATAATATATTTTTGTTAATCGTTAGGTTTTGTTGTGTGGTATTGAATTATTTTTGTTTTTCGTCTTATGTTTTGATTACACTCGCAAATTTCAATCGTTTTTTGTCACGTATAACGTTATTAAAACGTTTGCAAGCCCTGATCGTAAGGTATTTTCTTCATTTTTCGGGTTTTGGGTCACTAAACTAAAACAAAAACAAAATACAGGTTTTTTCGAAAACTTTTATTCTAACATATTTTATACTTAATGAGAAGCGTTTAAACGTGTTCTCGAGGTATTTACGCGTAATCGAATGGATCCGTACGAAAAACAATTTTTTTAAAACTCGTCTGAAATAAAAACAAACGAGACGCATTTCATCGGTGCATTGTTTCGATTTTTAGGGCATTGCATTCCCGGCCCTAATTATTATTAATTTTCGGTTGTGTTCGTAGGTACGCCGCACATAACCGGCAGAGAGCGCGGTTTCCGCAGCCCGGCGACGACGACTACCACCACCGCCGCCTCCATCGCCGCCTCCACCGCCGCCGCCGCCGCCGACCGACTAGACCAAAGTCCGTCTGTGTCGTTTTTTTCGAACACAATAACCACACAGCAATATAATCGAGTATAATATTAACATCGAATTGTTACGTTATTAATTATTGTGTATTGTTTCGTGCGTCCGCGCCGCGGAAATCTCGCGATCGCAACGCACACACGCGCAGGCGCTCGCGCGAACACCCGCACCACCGCACACCTGTACGACTAGCGCCGCACGCGCACGCACACACCCGCGAAACCGGTATGTCAGCTGTGGCGACGGTGGCGGCGGCGGCGTCGGCGGCGGCGACCGCGACGGACGACCCGGACGGATACGAAGCCGGCAGTCAGGAGGACGACATGGGAGCCGCCGAACGGGATTTGGCCGAGGACGCGCGCTGGAAGCTCATCCAGCAGAACACGTTCACCCGATGGGCCAACGAGCATCTGAAGACGGCCGGCAAGGCCATCGGCAACCTGGAAACGGACCTGGGCGACGGGCTCCGGTTGATCGCCCTCATCGAGGTGCTCAGCGGCAAGCGGCTGCCCAAGCACAACAAGCGGCCCACGTTCCGGTCGCAGAAGCTGGAGAACGTGTCCGTGGCGCTCAAGTTCCTCGACGACGAGAACATAAAGCTGGTCAATATCGGTACGTACATCGTCGGCACGACGACATTAATTATTACTATAGCAATAACGACAGTACGGGTACTCGAGTACCCCGGCCGACTCGACCGAATTTCCCGGTACGGTAGTGGCCGTGTAATGCGATTTTAGGCGGACAAAATCAGTACTGTCCAAATCGTCAAATAATACCGGCTAGTCGTTCGTACAATATGTTTAATGATAGTAAATTCAAATCATTTTTGAGGCCGGAATATTTTTGAACGCAAATTATAATTAATGTCAATGTTCGAGAGGTAGTACATTTTTGATTTGAAATGTTCGGGCGCGCGTGCAGTGGTCAAGAAGATTTTGAATTTGAATTTTGAAAGACGTTTCAGCTACATTAATTGACATTGTTTGGGTAGCGATTTTTTCTCGAATCTAATATTTTTTCGTAACTCGGCTTTCCGTATAACTTTGCCCTAGACCAGCTGTAAAAATAAAAATAAAAACTACAGCTACAAATTAGAGTTAAACCATTTTTTGTATGGGAAGTTGTACTATAAAAGAGCAGATAACTCGTGAATAGATTTACTATTAGTTACTTTTAAAAGACCTTCTATAGAAGTTAAATACCTAATGAAGTAAAAATTCGAGTTTACCGATTTCGATTTAGTCAACTCGACCTATAGATAAAAGAAATGTGTATTAATCATATTTTATTTAACTAACCTTCCGCGTAGACTTTCATTGAAAAAAAAAAAACGTCGATAGACTCAATATTGTAGTCACAAAAATTGTTTGAAATACGCACGTTGAACGGTCGAACAGGCGCAGATCAAATGAAATCAAAATTTTTTTAATTTTAATTTAATTCGTGATGTAATCTGTAGATTATGATTACGGTACACACAGCTTATTTATGTTGGAAACTTTACGTCTATGTTTATATTTTATAAGGCGTATACCAACAATGTCATAATATTATATTACTTTCAACGTTTTTAAAAATATTTTAAAACAATATACTTTTGTCACCTAAAATCGCATTATAGACCACTGCGATTGCGGATCGACTTCGTCTTAAGGTTCGTGGATTCCGAAGGTTCTACAAATTATGTGATCTTTATAGTTACACAGATACAACTACCGACGATATTATTATTGCTATTACTATAATATCGTATAGGTATAAAATCAACGGTAACGCGGTATGTGAGTTTAGTGGGATTTACATATTTAGGGCGACCGACGAGGCATAGATTGCGAGCTGAAGACGTACACTATTATAATGATTATTGTGACAAACACGTTTGTCACAAATTGTACAGGTGCTCGCGAACGGTGTGGTTTGAAGGTTTACTTGGTTTGGGGAAAGTAGTTTTCGGCAAATTTTTTTTTTTTACAGAAAACCATTTGATAACGTCATCGTAAGTGCAGGTTGGGATAGGACGTAAGGCAAATAATATTTTTATCGTGATACATTTTTCCCTCGGCCCATCCGAGGTATTGGATTTTGACAAAAACTCAAAACTATAATATTAAAGCGTCATAATATATTTTTATTGATTTTCTAGAACTGACCGACTCCGACTGAAAAACACGGCAAGTCGTTGTCGTCATATTTAATATGGTACAATAGGTATAGGCAACGACTTTATTATTTACTGATTTTTATATGCACTCGTGACGGTTATACCTACCAACAGAGATAGTAATCATTGTGAACGTTAAAACAAATTTTCCATCACAGTATTATTATTAAATTGCTGCTCACACGGCATAATAATATAGTGTATAATAATATCGTACAATTAACATCAGAGTACAAAACCAAGTTAGACAATATTATATTATTATTAATATTATTACTACTGTTAGGTCATAATTTTACTATTTATTTTCTGTTCTTTAAATTATTTCGTTGTCATTATTTTTTCTTTATTTGTCTTTAGTTTATTTGACTTGAATATGTCTATTGATCTTAAAATATTTTGAATTCGATACAACCCGTCTCCATAAACAAATAAATAATTATAAATGGCCGTATGGTGGTATTATATTATACAGGGTGATTCAAAATTGTTGGTACCCGCCATTTTATCACATAATTATTCAAAATACAGAAAAATGTGTGTAACACGAAAGATTTTTGATTTAGAAAACCTCTAAAATTATTTATATATTATACTTTTTCGCAATAAATTAGGGGGGTTTTAGTGGGTCGACTTTAGAAATTCGATGTAAACCTAACCGCTGTAACCTTTGGGGATAAAAGTAAGAGTATACTTTTTTTGCAAACACAATATTATCATGAAAATATTTTTTAAATACATCTTAGTGCTCGGACAACATTAGTTGATAACGCATAGAGTCTATGCACGAGAAATACTTAAGGTTTTTACAAATAATTTCTTAGATATTGTAAAAATAACGATAAAACGAACAAATCATTTTCGTTGTTCCTGAATTAAAAAACCGTTCGTTTCATACATCTTTCTCTGTTTTGAATCAATAAAGCATACATTTTGAATCACCCCGTATAATACAGCACACAATATTATTATTATAATATTATCATTATTATATCGTGACGAGTTCAATTATTTAGACCGACGATCCATCCTCTACATAAGACGTGTACGTTGATCGGAACTGAAGAACTCAATGCTAGCCGGACACATTATTTTGTACTTTGTTTGTGATATATATATATTATGATATACCTCTATAGGTTTAGGTATTGCGTGCGTCATTATTTGCCCGCCTACTGATGTATTTTGGTTTGTTTGTTTGTTTTTTTTTTTCCGTCGTAATCGAACCACCGGACAACGTTCAAACGCGATAACGATTTTCGTCAAAAGTTCGGACACGTCGACGACGGCGACCTAGAAAACTTGTATACCCGCGTAAAAATAAAATATCTAAAACAAACCCACTTTTCGTTTTAAGGCGCGGTCCGTCACAACACGAAATGAGATAACAATGTTATATGTTATACTGTGCAATGCCTGCAAAAAAATGTGATCAAGTCCTTGCGATCAATATTTTCGAAGCAAAACTGCAATAGTTGAAATCGGTATTTATTATATCGTTTAAATATACGTTTCCGTAAAAATCAGAAACCGAAATGTTTACAAGACAAAAATCATCACGGCGTCTGGAAAACGCTATCATAAAAATATATGTTTTGTCATAACTTCTACGGCTATTAATTTCCGAATATTATTACGACGAAACATTCAAATTTGATTTTGTCAAAACTGTGGGCTGCAAAAGTATTACCTTGATTTTTTTTTTCCCGTTTTACTCGAATACTCCGAAAAGTATGTGGAATTTTAAGTACTACGCTCAATTAAATAACACGATCGAATTTTCCACCAGAAACCACCGTCGAAGTTGAGATCGAAGGATTTTTTCTTTGCGCCAAAAATGACACTCGAAATGAAATAAATACATTTACATCGTACAACCAATACAAGTTGGTCCGTTCAGAATCCAAAACATATTTACCAATATGTTAATATATCTTGTACTTAATACAAACGGTCTTGTCAAAAACGTCCCACAATCTCAGAATTTTCCCACGACTTATCAAACGTAAACAGTGCTCGATGCCTAATTTAATAGTTTGATATACAGGCAATATTAAAACATCAACAAATTTAAGAAAGAGGAAAAGTCAATCGATGTCAAGTGGCCCGCACTCCATAAAAATGGGTCGAGATTGTTATCAGCCCTAATACTTAACGCTTATTAAAAAAGTGTATTTTTAGCATCGCATCGATAAAAATCGTTAAAAATTATCCAAGAAATCGAAACTGGTATCAGAATCGACAGTTTTTGTAACAATAGGCAAAAAGTATGTTGAAATCGAAAAAATAATATTAAATCGATAATTTATACCAAATTAATAATTGTTTAATAATTTTTATTTCTTTAATTTTAAATTCATATATATATATGAAATACTGAGCCCCACTGAGAAGACTCGTGTGGGGGCCCAGGACTTCCAGCATCTGGAATAAATTACACAACAACAAAAAGAGAAAAAAAATAACAGACAATTAAAACTAACATATTAATTCATCATCAGATTCCAATAACCACTGCAAAATGTTTTTTTTTCATAGATTGGTGGGGAGGTTTATTTTGTGGGGTGGTACTTTGTTACATAGTTTAGTTCCAATTATTTCAAAATGTCTACCAGATTTAGTTTTTTTCGATCTATTTATCATAAAATTGTCTTGTGCGTATCTTGTGTTTTTACTCCGTGCAGTATCGGCTGTAATACATTGTGGGTTTTTAAATATATACTGGTAGTTCTTAAGTAAATTTTTTTAACAGGTAGTACGTTTAGTTCTTTATATAAATTTGTTGTAGAGTACATTCGTTCTTTATTGAGGAGATTTCTAATTATTTGGTTTTGGCATATTTCTAATTGAGATATAGCATATCAATATAGATAGGTACAATTCGATTTGAAATTTAAGAAAACATTTTAAATTTCAACAATAGCCAATATTAGGTTTATTATAACATTATTATATTACATTATCGTATTGTTCGTACGATTAGGTGTAATAAGAAATGACCAATAATATTTCGTTTCTTAGGGCCATTTCACAGCCGCGCGTAACGACGAATGTACGGAATGCACTGCGACCGACAACAGGTTTAAAGGCAGAAATCAAAATTGAAATCATAAAAAATACCTATATAAAATTGATATTTTAAATCGAAAAAAGTTAAATTAAAAATGTTACAGCAATTAAATCCGTATTGCAGTGCTACAATATAATAATCATACAATTATAAAAATCAATAGACCTATTATTTTTAATTTAAATGAAAAATAAATAAATATCGATAAGTGAAACATTTTTATTTGGATTGCAAACACTGCTTTTCTGTACCTATTTATAAATAAATTGTACATTTCGTGTAAAATAGTAAAACGAAATAAAAATTGTTTTTATTGTATTTTGATAATAATTGCACCAACTGGTTAGGTGGTTGGTATGTAATGACTTTTTATTTGTAATCGAAATAAATATTTTAGAGCAATGATTATCGAACCTGTGTAAGTACTAAAATATATACTATATAATATTTATATATTATCAAAAAACCACTCCATACAGCAAATAATAGTTTATTTTTGATACGTTATTCAATTTGTTTTACCAAAAAAAAAAACCTTATTATTTTGACTTTCGAATGTTATATTATGTTTTCTCGATCAATAATTGATTTGAGTAAACAATTTGAGATCACTTCCTGTTGTCATTTGTATACTTATTATAGTAAGGCTAGACACTTCATGCTCCAAAAAACCTTAAAATATGCATTCATATATTATGTCTTAAAGAATCGCACAAAATATGCGTTAAAAAAAAAACAAAATTATAGTATTTAATAAAACCTGTTTATTTTGATATCTGGATAATATTTACATAATTATAATAATTTGTATCATATAATTGTTTGTTAACCATCGGGAATCACGTGTTCTCTAAGTAAGAATGCGAGTGATCGGTGAGGGTAACACAAACACTGATTTTATATAAATTAAACCATCAAAATAATATGTCCTGTCCAAGAAATATATTTGAAACTATGTTTTTTTTTTTTTATCAAACTTAAACCTTTATGTCAAATTTGCACTTATAAACGGAAAAAAAGGTCAAACATGTAAAATTTGCAACTATAAATTTTGAAATTAAACTCGTTTTGTTATGAAGCACTGTACTGCTGTATTGCTTAGATAGCTATGTTTTGAATGATTATTGAAAAACAAACAAACTATACCATAAGCCCCTGCCTAGCTTCGTGTACTATAGGGATACACAATTTATTGTTTTCTGTCTTCTAAATTCCCCTAGAAAAAATATCGTGATTTAATACATTATATTACAACGACATGAAAACAAAAAAAATCAGCTCGACCATCGGACGCACTCCGATACCTAACCCGCGGATATGCGAAAACAAGCAATTACAATTTTCAAATTTCCATTCGAAACGTTACACACGACGAAACGCTTTCAGAGTGCTCGTCCGCAGCATATATTGCGATATATATATATATATATTATAATATATTATTACGATGTACAATGTACATTATGCTTACTATGATATACCGTTGACCAGAAAAATATGCAAATGAGCGTATACGAAAGTCCTTGCTCTAATTAATAACACCTATATGGCTATACACATATATATAAGAGCGAATACACGGATAGATTCGTTTGTACACCGGTGAGGTACCCGTGTATATTATGTGTAGCAGACAAGCGCGTGCATTGTAATAACAATATGTTAATGAGCGTACACCTGTTTTTTTTTTTTTGTTTTTTCGAATTCGAATTCGCTTAGCGGTTTTTTTCCCGCCTGAAAATCCGTCCGTTCGAGCACGAGATGTCGGCCTCCTCATACGTCGTCGGTGCAATATATTGTTATTATTATTATTGAGTCGACGGACAACAACAGCTATACTGTACGCATACGTTTATAATATAAACTTTATATATATTACGCGCGTCGTCGGGTCGTTTAAAGGGCGTTTTACAAATCGTCGGCGCGGACTTTGAATTCGTCACTCGCTGCTAAAACCATACGACCGTCGCGGTCCTATTGTCTTGTATGTTATTCGTGTACCTATACACGTAATATTGTCGATCGCTTCTATAAATCTATCGGTCAAACTCGACGGCGGTTTTTCTGTTGCAATACTTTTAAGCGCACGCGATTGACGCGCCCGTGTCGTTTTAATCAAACGTTCAAATATTGTTTTTGAACCGTCGTAGCACGCTGCTAAAATATTATCATGTATATTTAGGCACTACCACTTTACGAGGCGGTACGATGTAATAATAGTCTTTCCTTTGCCGCTTAAAACCGTAAAGCGAGTAGGTATATATCGTATTGGTTTAAACAGGGCGTGATTTTTCTAACTCGAAACAATGAAATAGGCGATCACGGTCGATTTTCGTGTGTTTTAGTATGGACGTCGTAATAAAAAAATCTAAATTTTCACCTCTTTTATTGGCAGGATATTTTTGTTACGATGACCTACCTACCTATATATTTTATAATATTCTATTTGCGATTTCGTGCCTCGAAGCAAAACGTTTTTCGTTTTAAATGTCGACGCATATAGTACGACATCCCTACCTATGACTTTGATTGCTGAATCATCATATTTTATTTTTATTTTTACAAGCTTTCATAAAAGTTTATTTTCAACAATTATAAGACGTGCGAAGTCGTGTTGCACTTGCTTACACAGTCATATCATTTGTTTGCTATTCGTATGCTGACATATTATTTAGAAAACACAGAAATAGATGCCGATTGTTTCGTTTTCCAAAAAAGGAACCGCCCTTCATAATATTATGATAAACCATCACGATATTCAGGGTGATTTACCAAGCATGCTCACCCCCATTTCTTCATTTGAATTTCAAAATTCACGAATTTATTCGAATTCTGGTTTTAAATGTTTTTTAACACCATATTTTCAGATTTTTGAGTTTTTTTTTTTACTTCTCAAGGAGTGTCCTGTGGTGTTATAAACTTTTGTTTTTCAAATGAAAACTCCCTTTTTTTACTATAAACTATTCTGCAGTGTATAAATTGTTTTTGAAATTTTTCATGAACTTAATTCGAAATTCAAATGTTTTTCTAAGGATGATATTTGTCTATATAAATGGTTTTTACAAAAATATACAGCAGATGCAACATTGGATCTAATATTTATTATACTTGGACCGTTTTTATACATTGTAAATATTGATAGAATAACATTAATATTACTAAACATTTTCAAATTTCCAAAGCCCCGATATCTTCCAATACCATTATTTCAGATCTATAATATTATCCGTAGTACACAGAGTGTTAAGTAACTCAAAAACTATTCGTTCGGATTTGGATTTTGATACGTCAAAGTTTTCAGGAAAATTATCTGCTTCATAAAATGATTGCAGTTGAAAAAAAGAGGTGCTCGTTTGAAAAAAAACAACATTTTGGATCTCCACACGGCACTATCCTCAAGTAGTACAAAAAAATCTCAAAAATACGGCCTTCGAGTATTGTTAAGACTCACAAAAATCAGAGTTTGAAAAATCGATAGTCAAATAAAAAAAAAGGGGTGAGCGCGCTCGGTGAATCGCCCTGCGGTATTTTAATAGTTAAAAAATCGCACAGAGTGCCGGCACACTCGTCGACCGAAACATTATTACGATGACGTGCAGCTATATAATATTACATTGTATTCGGTTTTGTTATTTTACCGGCTACCCAATAATAGTGTGTATAGCTGCGTACTTGCAGGGCCGGTGGAAATTATGTAAATACAAAACGATCGAATGTCAAATACAAGGCAGCTAGCAGGGCGTGTTCCTGTCGGATTTGACAGGTCTGCGCACCGAAAACACAACACGACCAATGCGTATCTTCTATAAACAATGATATTATTATGATGGATAGGGAACCCTCAAAGTCTATTGTCATCACCGGTAAAAATAATTTAGTTGTTTTAACTCCGAACTGCGATGTTAAATATCGATTAGAGTTAAATCAACTGCATAATGTTCATTTATATTAAACACAACAAAACGTTGAATCGAGCGCGCAGTGTTGAGAAATGATATATTATTCATGATAACACCCAAAATTAGTTGATTTAAGAAGTTTTAGTTGTTCAATATAATACAATATTGGTAGTTGATTTGACAAAGTATACAATGTCGTTTTCAAACATGAGCTCAATTCGTTTAGAACTAATTTTGTTGTTATTTCGACTCCAAAATAATGTTAAAATTACCTGTTCGGAGTGTTATTTTTACAAAGTATTTCTTTGTCATATTATCTTGTGGAAAATTATAATGTACCTAACCTTAAAATCAAAGTGTAATTTGTTTTCAAAAGAAAAATTAGAACATGCATATCAGGGGAAATATTTTAACTCCTTCCAAGATTTTAAGTAATTAAAAAAAAAATTTCATTTACCTTTCTCATAAATAAAACAAAAATAAGGAAGCTCCCGAGCCCCGACTGTATTATAGAACTTAAAATGCACGAAGGTTTTTAATTTTTTCCCACAAACACTATGTGTAACATTATTGTTAGTTTGCAACATTCTTTTGCCTAGTAAGTATATTTAGTCTCTCCGAGTACACAGTCCCTTGTAAGTATATGGGTTAAGGTGTTACGTTGATATTAAGCATTGCAGAAGAGTTAGGTAGTATCAAAGTGCGAGTTCAAAAGAGTTTGGAAAGCGATGAGTGTTCTTTATTTTTTTTTGTAAGGATATTACCCATTGATCCGTATCTTGGAGTTATTTTAACTATAGCGAAGTCTCAATTTGAAACTAATTTAAAAACTTAACTTACAACATTATGAAAGTCAATTTTAATACGTTAAATCTTAAAATAGTTCTGCACTGCATTTGTTTTAAAAGAATATTCGGAGTAATTTTAATGACGTTGAATAATAGTAAATTAAACTGCACTTATTGAGTTCTGAGTCTAAATCGACGCTCGAATGTACCTATCGGACATATTGAACTGCTTTTGGAGTTCAGACAACTAACGATTTTTATGTGCCATCATCATGTCGTGCGGGCGGTATCTACCCATTACTAAAGGCACTCTAAAAACATAATTTCTTCGCTGAAACAATAATCGATAGCGAACGGCCGTTAAAATGTAGCTTGCTTAACCGCTCTTATCGTATATCACTTGTTATCATAGTATAATATTAAAATATTATGACGACGACGACGATGACGGAATAGTGCGCGAGGTACGGGTAGTTTACGCCGAGTTTGTTTAGTTTTTACGATACTTTACGACGTCATAAAAAAAAAAAAACACCCAGTGCACATCCATCGATGTTTGTGTTGTTCGCGTGTATAGTTTATTACAAGGTTCCTCTCGACTTGGCTCTCCTCGAGAAATATCGTGTGCTAGGCGAAAATAAATGTTTGCCTTTTTCGTGTATATAAAGTCTCCGATCGGAAAGAACGTCGACCCCAAGACAACAGAACATATTATTACAATACGATGATAAGAAACATTAAAAAAATCTATAAAATGACATAGAAATGTTACGAAAACTACATAAAAATTTTATATTTTTGCGCTCGAAATGAAATCATAGGTAATACTTTTTAATGAAATTTCCATATCTACACTCTGTGCATACAGTATAGACACTATCGAACCAAAAATGCTGTCAAACACAAATCAAAATATGTTAAAACGCGATAAATAACAAATATCTACGCGTGTCTATATGAGTGCCTAGCACCTGTCTATATAGTGACTACATTATGTTTACATACTTCATTTTCCAAAGTACAAAAATATAATATTTATAGAAATAATTGAAGGCTATTCGATATAATATTATCAATGATAATAATTCATCACGTCACTCTTTTCGAATATTTAGTTTTATCAAAATAACGTGCTGTACATTTAAGCGTATAACATTCAACAAGAAAAATGTTAATATATCTTATAAAAAAAAAAATGAATAAAAATGATTAAAACGCACTAAAAAATACTAGAAAACAGTAGTAAAGCATAAAATTCATTGAAAATGCAAAGACAAGAAAATAAAACTGTACCATTTTATCAGGGCATATCATATTCCACGAATCCGATTTCTGTAAAGACAAGCGACGCGTCAGAGCAAAAGAAAAAAAAATGCGAATTCGTCATTTTCCGGGCCCTATAGTTGTTATGATATCATATATTTTCATTCAATCTTGTACAATATATTATTGTGCACGTTTTTTCTTCCTTTATACTATTCGGCGTGGTGTAGGTCGCCGTTCGAAGGTTCTTTTATTTTTACCACCACTTTTCTGGCACTCGCTGTCGTAGGTATTACTAAACTATTATTGTAATAATAAATATTGCCCACAGACGAGCGCAGACTTCAATCGCAGATGCAGCATAAAGCGGCCCGTTTTTTTACGATCGGCCAAATAAATTATTTGAACAGCCGACTGTTGTAGTACAAGTGTCGATTAGGTTAGGTCAGGTCGGGTCGGGTTAGGTTTTCGAATTGAAGACAATTGGTTCGGATCCATTTCGTCTAGTAGAAATATTAAATGATTCAATTAATAATAATTATTATAATAATATATCTTGCGCCGCCGCGACCCACGGGCCAATCAATCGGCCCCGAAAATGTTGCAGGTGCAGCACTGCAATATGAACCTGTTTCGCTGCTCTCCTGCGATAGTGCTATTACCTTCGTTTTGATAAAATAACGTCACTCGTTACAGGTTAAATTTGTGTTTAAATAACATTCGGGTTACTTCGCACTACTTATTTTTATCGCGTCTTACTAATTTTTCGTTTAAAAAGTAACGCATTACATATTAGGTGTAATAACGTTACTTTTTTTAAAAAAAATGTATTACAATATCAGTTTAGGACGACTCGTAAGCAGTAATAATAATTAATAATTAATGGTATAATAATGTTAAAAAATAATATGTCATACTTATTAAATATAGATGCTTAATATATATATATATATATACGTTTATAACAATATAGTTATATGCATTGTATAAGTATAATATGACATTGACGTCGTACATTGTTAATGTTTCGTAATACAAACAAAATGTATAACTATGTACAGTTTTAGCGTATTTATTTTTTTCTATCATTCGCTCTGTTCGGTGATTGGTGAGTATAACCACGAGGTAGATAAAAGTCAGTAATAGTATTAATTATTTTTTTAGACTATGGTTTACTCAATGGTCACAATTAATTGTAATCAAACTTTATTTTTGAATCCGAACTCTTTTATTTTCCGCTAATACCATTAATTCCCGAGATCTTTAATAATATATTGTTCAATAATAATATTATCTAAGACTTTCGGAATCATAAACGAATTTAATCGATTTTTCCCGAATAACCTAGCTCCTAGGTTTCGCTATTCATCACTTATTTTAATAACGTGAAAAATAACGAGTTTCTCCGTAGAAATTACTTAAGACGACGAATTTCGTTACGATTGCGTTCGTTTAAACAAAATGCTACGAAATTACTACACCGTTACTGAGAAATTAGTAATTTCATTACAATAATTTGTAATATTTGCGTTACTTCATTATACCCAACACTGCTTACGTGGTAGGTACGTCGTAAGTATGGCTCTTACTAATTTTATTATTCGATAAGTCTTATTGCGGTCTGCAATGAAAATAATGCGTTACCTACCTATTAATGGGTATTGTTGAGCGCGTTTTCGCGGAGGTACCGAAGACAGAGCAAACGGTTTGTTAAAAATCGTTTTGGCGACAATTTCTCTTCAAAACTGTTTGTTTACTAAATTGTTTGCTCTTATCAGCGAATCAATAGTGAGCTAATGGTCCCTTAAACACGGTTTAGTGGCCCATGATTGGTCCATTAAATTAATCAGTTTTTTATGCAACCCGGCATTAGTGTTTCTATAATATGGAACGCTCTTGATCATTTACGTTTTCGTTTTGGCGATGAACAATTTTCGTAGGTTTGCAGTGTACCCACCTATCAGTAAACAGTCATCAAGCCGTCTGCAGCTTATTTCGTTACCGCTCCGCGAAAACACGCCATTATTATTGCTGTCATTGTACCGCGTTAATATTTTAATATTATGTCATTGTAATGCACAAAGATCTCACGTCGTTGTAACATTGAAATGTAAAAAGATAAAATCACAATATTACAGTTGTTGTACACATTTGGAACGTTTCGATGTTTGAAATCGTGCATTGCGATCGAGGTACGACGAGTCCGGAGATGTAAAATTTCATGTTCTCACAGCGACCTGTTGAAGCTTTTCATCTGCAGGCACTTTTATTCCAATTTAATTTGTTTTGCAGTATAAATACGATTCAACGATTGTTTTTTATACAACAGAGCGATATCATCAAATTATTTTTAAATGATTTATATTATAATATGCTAATTGAGACGCTGCAGTCCATCTAAAGCGCATTTCAACGACAATCATTAAAAAATATATATACCGAAGCAGCGCTTTGTTTTCTCATGATAGTTAATATCAAACGCACTAGAATGTGTACGTACCTACACAATATTCCTCGAAACGTAATTTTTGATATATCTTTTCATATCAACGTAGCTCTAAAGCACTTCATGTTTCGTTTGAAAACTCTCGAATCTCTTACATCTCTGGGTACGACAGCTTCACGCCTATTTGCAGATCGCCCACCTGTTCAAGGGTGAATGCGTGCGGTACTTGTTATAATATTATCATACCGTTATTGCGATACGATGCGAATCTCATAATATTATTATTATTGTTGTTGTTGTTGTTATGGAGGCGGGCCGTTTAGCGTCGGCAGGTGCAGGTCGGATGACTGGCGATCCGAGACGGCGTGGCGGCGCTAAACGTTCGTCGTACCTACCTATCTGCTGTTTTGTTTTTCTTATTGGCGCTCAATCAATACGTCTTGTGGTATCCGTGGGCAGTGATTTATACGTGCCGGTTGATCCGTTTACATCGACAAACCTACCGTTTTTCGAGAAAAACATTATGTTTCCGGATATCAAGTCAGATACGTACGTACGTACCAAAAGCCAGAAATACTACGTACAATAGCGGGTTAACTAAAATTAAATCCTAAAAAACAATAATCGAATGATAAGAAATCGTATTTTTTTTTTCGAGGTGACATAAGCACTCCAAACTATGCCACTTTTTCTCCCAAAAATACAACATTTTGTGAAAGCATGATAAATCTTAAACGGATTACCTGCTGAGTGCGATAAAAAAATATTGATCACGGCCAGCGTACCTATGTGTGACGCGTGTGATATATATTATTTTATTAAATTCTAAATGGATAATGTATAAGAATATCATAGACAAACAAGTATATTGTATATAATACTTGTATCTATTGTGCTCATATTATATGTATTATATTATTTATAAATTATTATAATAATAAATTGCGTATCTCGGTTTCTTTTTCTAAATTATTGCAGGTGCATATTCTAAGCAACTTCTATTTTATTTTTTCAACACATGATTTGAAACATTAATAATAATAAAACAAAACCATCCGACATATTATATTTTGTGGTGGTTTTAATGGTCCATTTGTGTATTGCTTATAATATACTAATCGAAGTACTCGTGTACACCACTGACGAGTAATAACTCGGCGTACCTATACAACAATAATGTTATTGTCCAGGCTACTAATTTGACCGAAATTTTCGCGATGATCCTCCCCTCCCCGCTCTATTTTAGGTCGGGTTAGGTTATATACGACCCGTAACGATATTTATAGGTACGTTATTAGAGGAAAGAAAATTAATAAGAGGTAAAGGCCGCAGAAGTCATATGAGAAAAAAAGGTAAATTAAATGAGTTCTACGGAATGAAAGAGAAGGACAATCAAAATATAATAAATGCTGGAAATCGCATGACGCCCCACCGCAGTTGGGCAGGGCACAGAATGAGCCGTCGTCG
>CAUJSE010000005.1:15000-18673 GCA_963422505.1 Pseudognaphalium luteoalbum
TTTGATATTGTGTATGTTGCAAAAAATATATTATTAGAAATTATTAGAAATAATAACGCGGGGTCGAGTTGTTTTTTTTTGTTTAAGAGTTAATTTATATAGTAGGTAGTAATTGGATAGGATACAATGATAAATAAATAAATATAATTATTGTCATGTAGGTTTTAGTTGTTATTGCATATTGTAGAAAGAAGAAGAGAGAAAAAAGATAAAACTGAAACCAACTAATTTAAAGTTTGTTTCCGGGTTTTTTGCACACCTAACGTAATGGGAATATAATCGACATTAAATTGATTAAAAATGTAAAACAAAATATAGACAAACATCGTTATAATCATTTAAATTACTGGTTCGATTACTTCAGATATTAAAACTAATGAAACAAATCGCTGTGTCGCAGTGGCGTATTTGAAGGAGGGTGATACGGGAGGATCGTTATCTTCCTCGGAAATCGGGCCTTAGTTTTTTTATGGACCTATATTTAATTGTATCTATTCTAGTCATAAAATTAGAATTCAATAAAATAAAATAATAAAACTTAACTGTTAAAAAAGAAAATTTAGAAGTTGATTAATACGTGCAGGGGAGCCGAAGAGGGAAATCACGAGTCGTATTAAAAATAATTGTAATCGTTCTCCCCCCCTCCCCCCCCCCCCCACACAACCAATTTATTGAACATTAGATTTACCACTGCCGTGTTGTTGTGCTCATTTAGTTATTGATTTAAGATGATATTTTCCTTTTTATTGAGTTCATCCCATGTGAATCGAATTACTTTATGTGCTATGTGCGTTCTAGAAGACCATGATGTCGTGATCATTATTATTTAAAGAACTATTTTGATGTCACCAAACACACTACGTAAATGCGTAATTATGTGTATTAAATTACTAAGTAATATTTGAGTAGAGTTATGCCAGCAAATTTGGACGTCTGACAACAACAATATTTTATTTTATATTATGCTTTATTATTTAATTTTCATTTCAATATATGCCCGTGCCTTGAACGGATCATTATACATTTATAAATAAATAATAATTATATTGTAATAATTCCGAGGCGTATATTATACTATATAAATCGGACAAGGAGAAAAAAATGACATTGCAGTCCAGGAGCACCAATCGTCTCGAATAATAATTTATCAATATGGAATATATTAATCTTGAGCTCATACTAATTGTTTATTCCTGCATATCGGATTCTTCGAGACATATCTATTGATAAACCTAATCTATATTGGTTTTAAATTGGACCGAATTCATTAGATCAACAATTTTCTTTTCCGGCTAGCTGGTACATAATTTTATGTTAGCTTAAACATTATATTATTATGTAAATCGACTGTTGGTACGTACCTGATAACGCGAAAATAATCTGAGGTATTTTATCGTTTATTACACTGAACATAATTCCAACAGATTATCGAGATTCCCGAACGTATACGATTTAAATGCACACGATATACATTCGCACCGACTTCCCAAGACTACCTAGTCGGTGATTAAGTTTTATCTGAGACTTGTGAGTCGGCTTCTTAAAATATTCAAAATAATTATTGTTTGCGTAATTTGGCTATTATTGTTTAAGTATGCCTAATGTTTTCAAGGTGCAACCTTTATATTATATTCGTTTGACAGATGAATGTTTTACAGTTTGTTCTATTGACATACGTTTTAAAAACATAAACAACTGTCCGTAATCTAATATCCATATATAAGTACTTCTTACTACACACTTGTCGTTCTTGATGCAAGTTTATGACCACCGTATTATACTGACCGAGTGAATAATACATAATATAAAATATTATTTATTGTTACTAAACATATCGTACCTCTTACGAATGTAATATTTTCAAACGACCTTTTTATCATCGGCCCGCAATGTGGTTTCATATTATTATAATCTCGTTTTAATAATGGCCCTTGCATATTGTTACGGCGACAATGAAGCATTACCGAAGAACGTATAGTACCTAAAGTCCTACTGCCAATTGGCCACGACTCAAGATATGATAATCAAACGGCGTTTAATAGCTGGTATCCACAACGATTATGAACGCTCGAGGACTGTGTGAGGTTGAGTATGTATAGGTGATGATTTGAGCAGGCAAATCATTTAGATATGTATATTTGCGTTGAATTCAATTAGAGTACGATAAATAATAATCAATTCTTAAATATTAAATAATAATAATACGCTGCAGTTCTATAGTTATTAAAATAACGGTTTTATAGACTGTATTGCAGAGAACTCGTCTGTTCTTATGCGATACCGGTTGCATCATTTTGTTGGATAACTTTATTGACTGACTGTACATAGACATAATAGAATATATTTTTTTGTGTAATAAATTGAATTGCAGTATGTTAGGTATATTCCATAGTTTAAATTGTACAATAATTCATAATATTATTTTAAAATTAAGTATTACTATAACGCAAAGTCCAAACGCTTAAACTGTTGTAGGTACGTATTTAACAATATACATTATACGTGAATAATTGTGAACGATTCTTTTCAAAACAAATCTATATAGTTACTCGACAAATAATATCCGTGCAATGAAATAGTTAAAAACAATATATTATAATGGCAAAGTAATTTTCAATAGACATTTCTAGTCAATGATCATTAATAACTGAAACTAGTCTAAAACCATAATTGATACAGTAGCTAATTCGTTTCACCGTCTGAAAGTGTGCTTAAAGTAAAACTTGTCAGGGAAACGTGTTAATGTCAAATTTAAAGCTGAATATATTTTTGCTCTCGTTGCAAAAGTGAAATATCTTATATTATACTACTAGTCAACTAGTCTTAGTGGTAGATACTATAATATACTATTAATGTAACTATAAATGTTGGCAATCTTGGATTTGAAATTTGAAAGTATCATTGTAACTCATTTTTTTTTGCAACACAATTTCATTAATAATTATACATTTCAAATAAAATGCTATTAATCTAAATATTAATATAAATTAAGTAATATGATATTATTTCAAAATAATTAAATAATGCCTAATATAAATAACTAATAAGTAACTTAATTGTGCATACATAGCTTATAAAAATGTATGTATATTATTTTTTGACCTCCCATCTAGGGTCTAGACTTCCGGCGTGGTTAACCGTTGTTTCAGGCCACGCAAGCAGTCCAAACTAATTGATGGAATGAGTAAAGTATTTTAGTCGTAATTTAATTGATTAGATAAACGCTTGACGCGATAGATTACTCCGTCGATTATGAATTTATGATTACGTTTATTTATGGTGCACTATCTAAATCGTAGTAGGTACCTAATAATAAAGTAAGAAGACTCATTATAATGAGTTATGAATACGACATGCTTACATTCCAAATCATAAATGCTATTATAAACTCGCTGCAGTTTATGACAATGTTTCCCTTGCTCAAATGTTGTTTCACCTTCTAAACAACCCATGACCGTTAATTTTATCTAAGTCATTAATCGGCAGCTAATTTTGCCATAAATTCAGCATAATCTCGCCAACCATCAACGCGTATAAACTAAACAATATAATGTATTACCAAAGTGCTCAATATAGAATAATATTAAAGTAGGTATAATGGACAGGGCGTGTCGTGCGTAATTGCAGTGTCTGGTGATTTGCAGTATTCGCCGTAAAACGGAAAATGTAAATC
>CAUJSE010000007.1:0-15481 GCA_963422505.1 Pseudognaphalium luteoalbum
ATGCCTAATATGGGCTTAAACTCCGCAAAAGAAAAAAAAACCTCTAATTCTCAAAACCAAATTCCTGAGAATTGCACTCAAAGCTCAAATAAACAACTGCACAATGACATCATCACGAGAATTTCCTTCTTATTAACACGGGTAATTAATCAGTATAGAAACTTACACATAATCTAAATAAATAAATATATAACCATTATTACAGAATCGGTGAAAAACATCTAAGTCCACAGGCTAGACCTACGCCTACCGTACCCCCTCACTACAGCATTTAAAACAAATCGATTTTATTGTTATTTTTTTAATTAACACGTTAAATAATATTACATTTATAAATTTCCTCTCACTTCACATTAATGTTCTAAAACCCTCATTTCACGTACCCGCTTGAATAGAATATCATTATGAGTTATGACGCTTAAAAGCCTAAAACGTGGTTCTCCTGTGTTCACCGCAAAGGTGTTGAGACAACCGTGGTCGTTGTTAACGCGTCCTTACATATTATCTATAATTTAGAAGTACGAGACGAGTTTCTAGGGAGCACGCTTATAAGGCTTTTGTGGACAATTTTCGGCATAAGTACACTCCCTCGTCGGTAAAATATTATACTCACCGAAGCTAAAGGTGAAAGGCCAACTTCAAGTTTGTATTTCGGATATACCTGAGAGTTTTTAAGCTCATAAAATCCGATATTTTTGACACATATGTATTTCGTGTGCCTGACGTTACATAATACCTATGTTTATTTTAATACTAGGTATCGAAAATTAATCAAAAGCGTGCTATGAAATTTAAATTATTTATTAGTTCATTATTTTATTGAAGGTATTGGTGAAATGGTGAATTACCGGAACCAGTAATCCTAGGCTAAATGTCTTATCAGACTTATTTTTGACGGAGCTAGAGACGATTATAGAACAATACTATCTATATACGTATAATACATTAAATTGATCTTAGATGCGATTTCTGAAATACCGTTAAAATGTAGGTTTGTAAGGCTATAAGTTAAGTTTGGTTTGGTGACATATTTATGGGCTCAGTTATCATTAATATGTATACAGATTTAAATTATTAACTTATTATTATTATTAAATGTTTTCTAAGGTGATAATAATATATTATTCATATAATATTATGATTGTATTACATTGTTGTCAAGAATGTCAACAGTCGACTATTCAAATATCATCTAAACTATTATTATTCAACTGCAGACTATTATAATATTATATTATATATTGTATCGGAGATCGTCGTGTGAATTGTGTAATACTTATACCTAACCTAGGTAGTTATTTTCTTGATAAACAGATATTTTTTTTTTTTTTACGTTAAAAATAAACTGTCGATTATTGATCGCGTTCACTGTATTACGAAACATTACAAATATATTATACGTATTATGGCATTATGAGTTACGACATATATCTGATATGAATATATTCCACTGGAAATTCTACCTACACTATATATACAATACCCATGATTGCTATACGCTATTATATAATAGATATTATAACAATTAGAAATATTAAGTTCATTGACATAAAAGTATCAATTATTATTATATGTCTAAGACTGTGTATCAAATACGAATTATCTATAACAGCTGTGTATACCTACTATGAATTAAATTAAATTTCGAGTGACGCTTTAGTTCGAAGGCGTAAAGGCGCGCGGCACATAAAATGGAAATAATTAAAACGCGTGTTGTACGCAGAATCGGATAATCCGGAAAGTGAGCGTGTAAGTCTGACTATAACGATACGGACCCCACTGTCTCTCGTCGTGCATTTTACAGCAGGAGATACGCGCGCTGACGACGACGACGACGACAGGGCGAATTAATTAGCGTCGAAGAGCGTACCTACGCGACACGTGCACATTACACGAGCTCTACGGTGTATACGGTTAATATATACAGGGTGGATTTGTCTTATCGAGAACCAGAAATTGTTTTATCCAGACACTTAGTTCTAGTTTCTTAGTCCAACGTCGTAATAAGATCACTCTGTATACGAACCGGAGTCGGAAGATGGTCTGCACTCGGCGGCACACCTGTGCGATTCTATAGACATAGGTCCGACACAATGAGAACCGCATATAGGCACGGCGTTATAAGTATTATATGCCTAATACCATTGTCGTCGCCGATTTCCGTCACTTCGGACCGGATAAACGGTAATAGCGTATAGTGTACCTATATATATATATTAACAAGTACACGTTTTAATGCCGGGCGAACAATTCGATTAATGTCGGTTTGCTGCTGCAGTAAACGCTAAACCGTGTTTACAGGAATGGGCTTATTATGTATTTTTTATCGTACCAAAATGCACTTCTGTGCGACAGGTCGGAACGTGGGATGTGAATCATGAAAATACTTCTATAAGGTCTCATTAAATGTTTAAACATTAATGGCCTCGACCGTTCTTCAAAATTTAAATTCGCGTTGAATTCACTTTGGGAAGATACATATTTTACGGTCGAGGTTATATATATATATATATATATGTATATATACTGACGGTCAATCAAAAATGCATTGTTCGGCTGAAAGCTCTATAACCGTACAGGTTATATCCACGTATATGTGGATAGCCCACCCCTAAATCCACCTAACGCGTATTTCCTTTGACGCCGTCAGTCGCGTTTAATATTATGATATTATAAATGGGTGGGCCACGGCACGATCTGACGCGAGGACGGCCGTCGATGCGAACCGAAAACAGTAGCCGCGCGCGGCATAGCCTCAAACAAGGTGGGGAAGGGATGCTTGGGAGGGACTCGGTTCCCACAAATATCGGTCAAGTCCCCCCAGTTCAAAAACTAGTAATCAGTGCTAATTGTTATACATATTATTTCGTGGTACTAATAGTATTGTTATGGGGCAGAGGGGCGGGCTAAGTCACCCCTAAAAAGTTTAGGCTGTTTACGCGTAGGTTCAATTGCGTCTCTGGTGCAGACCGGTCACCTAATACACACGGTTACCGCGGTGCACACACGATATGTCCAAGACGCTCCCATTATACGCGCACATGCAGACATAAGTCGGTACAAGTCGCGGGTCGGTCAACACTTACGATCGCGCGACATAATGTCATTATAATATTATATGCGCGAGTACGCGTCACGCGTGTAACATGTACCCAACAGGCGGCTCGGCGGGTAGGTCGGCCGACCGTCGTGATTCGAGTGATAAAGGTTTCTCACGCGTCCAGTCGTCCGTACGTTTTACCTCCACCCCCGCCCACCGATTCCGCCACCAGCGACCGACGCCTTGGCGTACAACGACGACGACGACGACGACGACAACAACAACAATAATATATTACTCGCGGACACAATACGCGGTCGTTATAAGGTCGTCGAAGACATTTATCATCCGTCCGTCCGACACGTCTCACAGCCATCACGTCGGTCTATTATTTTTACGTTCCTATATATATTATGTGCGAGTATTACCATATTATATTTGTCTCTAAATCAGCTGTTTTTTTTTTTTTTTTTTTACGCTGTTGTGCCAGTCACACCGGCATCGGGTCAGCTGATGACATGGCCCCGGCCGACCCATATTATTAATATCGTATATATATATAGTATAATATTATACGTCGGTACCCGATATATAGTATACTCCGTATCATCAATTATGAACATTTACGTCTGCCCGTGAACTCTACTCGTTTCTGTACTCCATACAATCGCATACATAATAACATAATAATTTGTGCACAGCTCTAGCGTTATTTTACAGCTGTACCTGTATTATATTATGCTTATTATATAATCAGATGGATTGAAATGATTCGTGATTTTGTTTCGGAAATTTTAACAATCTTATCATGCATCAATATTCCATACGCGTTAAAAAAATTTACATCATAAATCATTGTAGGTTAGGTATGTTAATATCTATATAGACGGTATTCACCATTTTATAGAAGTAAATTTTAAATTTTAAAACTTTGGAGTAGTTTTTAAGGTTATTTACCCTCTCCCACCTCTTCCGCAAAAAAAAACTATATTTTTGGCAATACTATATTTTATATAGGTATATGTGATATACTTTATTGGAAAATTGACGGCGTCAGTGTAAAACTTAGTACTGTTAAAGTTTGAATGGATTTCATATAGACATAAATACTTATTTTTGGTGCAACAGTGGGTTTCGGTGCTGGCAGTGAACCCGGCAAAATAAATAACGGGAAATTCAATACTTCGTAGACAAAATATAATTCAGCGCTAATCTTGACGATTAGTACACCAATTTAACATTAAATAATAGTGTTATAGCGGAAATGAGTGCTCGAATTGTTCTGCTTACTTCACGCACTTCAACGAAATGCATAAGAATAATGTCCCAATGGTGTAAAATATGTATTGGAAAAATCTTGTTACCACGACTATGGTACCTTTGAATGCAATTATATTTATTTTATCGTTATTTATGTTTAATATTAAAAAAAAACATGGTATCTCTACCGAAGACGTATTATACAAAATATGTATAGTTTCTACTGCTTTGCCAAAATGATGTTTTGGAACTAGGTTTGCCCGAGCAAAAGTCGATACATGACGTTTTGCCCAAGAATCGTATAGGTATTTAGCGTTTTTTCCAGGCATTTCTGAGGTATGCTTTCTTTCGACTTTCGACCGCGTAACATAATACGTATGATATGACAGTGCGTGCGAGTAAAAGGGAATAATTTAATTCTGGTCGTTTTTTTTTTTTCGATTATTTTACGCTGTTTTGTAGAAAACAATGCGAAAGGTTTTTGTTTTCGCATTTTTTGAAAGCTGAATCCTCATTATAAACATTCGACTAACTCTGCGTCTGACAAATAACACCGCGTTCTCGGAAAACGCAATACATTTACGTATAATAGAGTCAGTACAAAAGCTGACTGGGGAAAATGGGTTTCTCGGGACGAAATCAATCGCAACTCATTTCGTGTTTTCTCATACCGCCGCGGCGTACGTCTTAGACCTTCGAAAAATAGCCACGAAACACCCCGTGCGCACGATTCGATTTCCGTCCTCGGGGCGAATAATGTACCCCCGAGACGCATAATATGCAATATACGTATAGAGCGGCCGTATCGAACGCGTATAATATACCGCGCCGTTTCCCGAGATAAATCGACACTCGAGACGACCGTTTTATTTATAAGATCGGGGCCACCGTCGAATATAAATTCGCGTACGGTCGGCAAAAGCACACCACGGCGCGGTGAATCATTCGAAATCGGCGCTCTTGCGAAAACCCTCGGCCGCGTCGGGTCTTAGTTCACCCGAATCGGAAGCGCTACATGATATAGAGACACACGACGATGGTCGCCGGACGTTTCGTGTGACAAATCATTATTACCAATCGCAGGGCACCGGCTGTACTATATATGAACTTAAAAAACCGTTTTGAACCCGGGAGCTCGGCGGGATCTAAATCGTGCCCGTACGTGAAATCAACAGCTTATCTTAAGTGTTTGCCTCCACGGAACACGGTGTCGTGTACACGGACGAATGTAATATATTGTATATTATGATAGAGTGACGTCGCGGGAAATTAATACGAGCGGAATTTTTTCAATAATATACGCACGAGCGTATACACCGTTTTGTTGACGTTAAACCACCGCGAGATTAATATCGCATCCTCTTATCGTCCGCTTCGTGCATATTACTACGCACACAAACACAATATTATGCACGATATTATTATTCAAAATATAATAATACGTGCACATTATTGTGTTATGGCACGCCGCGGCACGTCCGCGGTGGTTAAACGCATTTGCCATTCCAGCGACGTTAATTTCTCGAACACATCGTCGAGTTTGATAAAGCACAACAGATATTTCAACATTCATTGTATACGTTCATTTCATTTAAGCCTGGAATATTACCGTACTCATAGCTCGGTTTATACACTCGCGTGCGGAATCCGAGATGTTGGCGGACGGGCTCGTGTAAAGTGTATGTGCGTTCCCGGACGGGTTGAATATTAATCGCGCGCGTCGCTCGAAAATGTTAATTCGCGAGACACTCGCGAACCGAAATCCGCGTCTTTTGTGCCGCAAAAGACAACAAATCGTCATCAAAGGAAGTCGGCAGCGGCCCTCGAGCCCGGTCTCGTCTTGTGCGCTTTGGATACATCGACTGAAGCACGCGTGTATTAACACGTCGACTAGTGGTGGTGGTGGTGGTGGGTCGGTTATAATGATAATAATAATAACGACAACGACAACAACATCAACGACAACAATAACAACGACCAACAACAACAACAACAACAACACCTGAACACTATACGACCTGACAAAAGAAACCCACAAAGAGGCACCCGGCGGAGGACGTTTATATTGTTTGCGTGTCGCGGTTTTGCGTGAGCGTAAGACGGAGCACACACCGCTGCTGCAGGTGCGCAGTGCTCGAGTTCGATTAATACGATACTATCGCGGACGGTCTTCCAAAACAACTTCGGCCGGATCTGTTGTTTCCGGTTGTTTTCGGTTTAACGCACTGATGTGAAGGAAAAAAACCGGCGGTGTCGGAGAAAATAAAAAATGAAATTAGTCAACCGAAACCTGCGGTAAAAATCGATTCGAGCTGACCGGCTAATACGATATGTAATTCGAATTGGTTCCTCGAAGGAAAAAAATACGGTACAGTGGTCAAGGTTGTTTTCAAAAATAATATATCGGTCAACGGTTTAAAATATCGGAACCTAACCTTAAAGACGAGCACACGCGTTTCGTCTTACAAAAGTTCCGAGAGTCTGAACCGTTAATGATTTAAATCAAGACACCGTCAAGATCATTTTCGCTTTTAGACATGACGAGTTAATTATTTCGTACTATTACGATATCTATTACGATAACTTAACTTGATTTAGAACACATTATAAACTAAACAAAAAAGTACATGATCGAATTTGTACTGGACATCGATAATAGTTGAATTTGTTACGCAGTACCGAATAAAAAACGAATGTACTAACGCGAACTGCTAGCTTTTTCAGAACGAGGCTTCCTGGGGGCACAGAAATATTAATCTTTTTTATTTTACCAGAACTGCCCCCGTATTATATTACTGTTTTCGATAATTAAATTTAAATCGTAATATAACATCTACGATACACAATAATCGCCATGTTTATTTTGACAACACATCCGTTGTAGTAATGCATACAAAATGGTTTACGATTGTTTCGTTCTATTTCACGCGTTGCAATTCTTTGGACGGTAATCTGGATATTGTAAATTGATCAAAACCGATGTGTTTACGTAGATTAATATCGCAAATCTGATGTCTGTTGTTTGTTCTTAGTCGTATACTCGTACGATACATCATATCGTGCCGTGGAGACGGTTGGGTTTAAACAGATTCGTATTAGAAATCTCTCGGTTAACGCCCTCGGTTTTTGTGACAAACAGATGAAAATGAAATACATCCGTAGCTGTGTGTACATTTTGCGTAAATATTTTTCTTGACGAAAATTCCAGTTTCGGCTAAAAGGATTACATAATAGCTAATAATATCATGTCCGCAGATGGCAGATGCAGAATGCACGTTTTTACACGGACGTAAAACGAGTTAAGTCACTTCTTTTTTTTTTTTCTAAATCGCTGTTGACAATATTTTAAGTAGACATAATATCATAGTGGACATATAATATCGTTTTTATAATATATTATATATAATAAGGTTTGTTATTTTCGACTCACAGCACACGTTCAACACTACATAATATACAGCCCGGCAACACACAGTAAAAATATTCACGTAGATTGATTATCGATGGTCATGACGATTGAGAAGTGCCGGTTTTAGAACTGCCGTTGTAACACACGGGTAAAACAAAATAACATTCTTGAGGTCGTGTCAAGAAATGTTATCTTATAGAATATTATATTTCAAGGTATATTACACATTTTTTGAACGACGCCGTAATAACTTTTAAGCAACTTTTTGGAACAACCTGACCTCAGCAACGCACATGATATAGATTATAGATAGCTCTGTGCATATCAAGCACTGGGGTGATGAGTGTATAATATGTATAAGCCACAAGATCTTTTTGTTACTTTGTTTTAATGGAGTGAAGAATAAATCTGTTATGCTTTACATACGATTAGAGTTTTTTTTAACGCTTTATATTTTCTATAATACACTATAGCTATGAAGATAATGCGTTTTCGATTACAATGAATGGGTCAAAAGTTTCACGATACAGATTTCCGCGGGATTGTAAATAAACAAAAATCGTATACTAGAGACGTAATTTTCGGACATTTTCCAAACTACGAACGATTGGTAAAGCCGTTGATACACCTATTATCTAGTATATTCATTTAATCATTATTTACAACATCGATTAGGTTATTTTGTTGTAATTGAAAATATTATTTTTTTTTTATTTTACAAAATGCAAAGAACTATCACGTAATTTACATATTTTGTAATTATTGTTACTGTTGGGGGGAATCTTTAACATGGACAATGTCCGTACATATTGTACGTATTTCGTAAAATGTATATTATGCTGATTACTGATACTCTCGAAAACATTTTAGTTAAAGGCGCTAACTCAACTCTGGAAATACATGATTTCCTTTAATCAAAACCTCTGTCGTCGGAGAGTACATAATATAATTATTATAATGTACAAATATGTCATTAGATTGAATTGTGTACAATTTAGTTAATTCGATTTTTGATTTATTAAGTGTGAAACCATATATTTGTATTATAATAAATTAATTATTGTGTTGTACGCGTTATTTTCATGAAATAGCCCATATTTGTTAGACAAATGGTTGGTCGACTTTAAAAAGAAATTCAGCTAAACAGCATTGGCGATATGTATTATGATTTTATGTTACCAAATGAAACTTTACCATAATCTTATTTCGTTTAAACTAGTTTGTTTAAAATGCTGATTTAATTTTATCTTCTCATTTAATTGTCCATATAATTCGATGTTCTTCTTTAATCACTAATTAGGTACATTTATAATTTATAGCTTGATATATTACTATAATGTGAAGAAATAAAATTGTAGAATTCTGGTGCTTAGAGATGTATAGGTTTATTGTGTTTCTAGTTTAACGCTGCGTTGGCAGACAGAATAAACTACAACAACTGCAGTAATTATTCATCGAGTGTGGAAATTGTGTTTGGAGTTGAACGAATAATTTATCGCTCTCTTCAAAGATTTTTAAATCGACTTTTTTTTTCAAATAATATATAAACAAAAAAAATCATCAACGGGAACTCCTTGGGCTTCACAAATATCAACAGTAAGCGCATAATATGTTCAACAGAGCTGCTCGTAAACGATCGGTTAAGCTCAGATTTGGGTCAACTGCCGGGGTGCGTATATTCACGCATTTATATTCATCATCAAATGCGACGGCGGCGGCAGTAATTTATTGGTTTTTAAATAATTACGGTACCGCTGGGTAAACTTTAAAGACACGAATTTATTATAATATTAATTAACGTGTTTCTCTCCGTTTGCGTGACTTTTGTTTTCGTTTTTGTTCTTTACTTTTGCAACGAGTTTACGCATACTTTTGATAGCGCGAGGAAAGCTCGTTTTCATTTCTTCGCCATTGTAATTTTTCTCGCGGGAAAACGTGTAATTAAAAAAAAATTAAACAACCGGCGAACGCAGAAACTATATTGTGTACCTATTATACAACAAAAAGGACTGCGTTTCCTCCGCCGTGGTGGAATTAATTTTAATGAGTGTTTTTAACACGCGTAATATTCTACGCTCGCAACTCAAATATATATTATATTATTATATTATTATGACTCGGTGTACGGTCTGAAGGGGAAAATATTATGTATTTTGGAATCCTTACGGATCGTATTCAACGAGTAATGATATACATATATATATATATACTAGCTGTTCCCGTGCACTTCGTTGCCCGTTAAAAAAAATTAATAATGCCAACTCTATTTTGAATAATATATTAATATGTTTTATTTTAAAATATAACAGTTAAAATATACAGATTAATATCGTTCCAACAATATTCAATTTAGTCCCACCCGGCGTTGCCTAAGCCAAATATTAAGTTAAGATTAACCTGAAGTGATTTACATGCATCTAAACCACCTAGGTAGGCAATCCACTGCATTAGATCACAGACAATATACAAGCATGAAGCAGTATATTATCAGGTAGGCAATCCACCTGCGGTGGATTGCGGACCCCATGAGGTGCGTAAGTGAGTGAAATCAGAATTAGGTAGGTATATGAAAAACATTGCGACGGTTGCCCTTGCCAAAGATTTGTTTTTTTCAATACATTTATTTGCCAAAATGTGTATCTAATATATAAATGTGAAAATGAGATACAATGCAGTGGATTTGCCTACCTATATAGGTGGTTTAAATGCATTTAAATCACTTGATGTTAATCTTAATTTAATATTTAGCTCAGGAAACGCTGGTTGCTATTGGTAACCATGGTTGTTATTGGTTTGTATAATCTCTGTTTATTTATAAGGTTGTCAATGGTTACATAATAATATTTTATAACTATTAGTAAAAATATAATTATTATATTATAATACAAGACATAAGATAGATAGCGCCACTGGCAAGACATATGATATTCAAATTTTCACAGATTTTCCGCACAATTTTTTTTAATTTTTACAATGCCATAAACCTTCTCCGCAATGAGCTCTTCAATTAAAAAAAAAATCATAACGATCGGTTCAGTAGTTTCCGAGAACATATCACTCAACGGTTTTCATTTTCACATTTATATATTAGATATATATATATATATAACGAGAAAAATTATAAAACAACACAATATACGACCTGCAATTTCGTCGTATACACATTGTTTGATTGCGTACAATACGCGTATGATATAATACGTTCAATCGATCGACAATATTAATATCAACGAATTAGCTGCAAATCGCGATGGGCAGGTAAGTATTTTCTTCTCGTGTATTACATCGCTTTTATGCATGTTGGCCGCCGTCGAGTTACCGTTTCTGAAATCTGTGCGTACCGCTATTACCTATGTACAATGTATACAATATTTTGATACAAATTAATTTTTCTTAAAAAAAAATTGACTTACGCGAATTTACGTGGTATACTTTTTTATAGACAATATTAAAATCTATCTCTTAAGTTCTTTGCATGTTCACGCTAAATGCTATACTTTCTGAATAAATAAAAAAACAAGAAAACTACCCCTTTTTTCATATTTAAACCCTAATGCGGCACCAGAAAGGGTTGAGTGAGACGTTCCAAATTTTACCCAAATTACTTACTCATATAGCTTAACAAATCAAGGGGGTTAAATGTGTCAAATTTTCAACAAAAAAATATTCCACCTATATAAATAAGGACCACCCTAATATACATAATATATCGTGTGGCGATATGACATTATCGTCGTTGTCGATAATATAAGTACTGCCGCCGCGGTAATTACGGTAAGACTTTAAGTTCCGCCGTATCGTGTACCCATACCGTAAGCGACTCGGCTACAATATGTACCGCCGGTACATCGACACCGTACGCGTCGTACACTCTCGTTTGTGCGCCCGAGTTTCGAAAACTTTTACCGGCACGACGGTGTGCCGGAGCCAGCGCACAATCGCCCGGTTTTCGGAAGCCCGCGAAAACCACACGGCGTCCTCCCGAGCCCGCGGGCATTACCGAATCGAAATAAATGCGCGTTCAGCGGTACGAATTGCGGACGCGCGATATGTGCCCCTCGAGCTCGCGAACGGGGACAGCAAACATTGTTCGCGTCCCGCTGCTGCTGCGTGAGCGATGCGCAGCGGATTATCTCTCTCTCTCTCTCTCTCTCTCTCTCTCTCTCTGACGGCCGCGACATCCGTCGTCTGCAGAATCGAGTGACCGGCGTTTGCTGCTGCTTAATCGGGTGTCGTAAGCCGTCCAGATTTCATGTGATTGTTGACTATACTAATGACGAGGGTCACTATTTCGGAAACATTGCACATTGTATACTCCTGAAGGTCGGATGACGTCTGTATATGCTACAGAGCGCTATATTTTATATTTTATGATAAAAAAAAAATCAAACCGCTTTTTGAAAATTAAATATCCGTGTCTAATCGTGATTAATACATTTATTAATGTGTATGCAGTATTCGTTCTATCACACATACTTATATTGCGCCCCTTGGGTTATAGATTGTATATAGCAAATAAAATAAAAAATAGCCGCGGGCATGCGCGTACCTCTAAATAATTAAATAATATCGTAAACAGAGTAATATATAGATAGTAAAGTATATAAATAATGTAACGTCATAATTCTTGGTGTAAACTTGATTCGCATAAACTTTTTTTTATTACACACACACACACACGCTTGCTTGTATGTATATTATATGAAACATGACGTTATAATAATGTAAAACAGTTTTTGCCGACTTCAACTTATATACGACAAGTTCGCGGAAATCCGATTAAAGCTTTAGGCAGTGAGTCCGGTGAGATTTCAAATAAGGTTTTGCGTCGGGACGACGTAAAAAACGTACTCCGTCTTAATGTGCAATATATATTATTACTCGTGACTGAACTGCTTCGAATTTTCGATTGTATAATATTTTGATGACATTGTGTTGTGTACTATACGCGTGAATACACGTCTCAGCAGTCGGTTTATAATATATCACGTGTATATAATAATTATATCTATTGGGCAACCCGAAGCATTCAATCGAGTGGCGCGCCGGCAAATCTGAGTTGCGAGGGCCAAATCAAGGGGGAAAAAATGTCTACATTTCCACGACAATGACGACGATTATCAACTATCAATTATTATCGATGACATCTACGCGTTTTTATTAATGATGCGCGTAGTTTCGATGATTTGTGATACAGTAATTATTATTCGTACTCCGATCGGGACATTTTCCTTTTTCGTTCCGACGCACCCTTGTCGTGGCAAAAAATACAAGTCTATTTCAGCAGCCGCGATAGTGTCAGCGCTAAATATTATCGGCTGCGACGACAATGACTGGCACGGTGCGTAATTATTAACATTTATACCATTTCCGTCTCGACCGGCACAGATCTGCAGTCGGATCGGTTTCGCTGCACACTATATAATATGATACACGGGCAATAATATATTATCGCCGTGCAGTGTCCGCGATACAATAATATTATAACGAGAAACGAGTTCAATAATATACAACGACGACTATAGGCGGAAACGTGATTTAATAATAAATTACGCGGAGCACCGATGTCGATGACGGTGGCGACGCGGGAGGACCGCGAATCACGACGACGATATTGTTTTCCCGGTCCCGAGCTGCGGTATATACCTCGACCGCGGTGGCGGTGGCGGCGGCGGCGGAGGCGTCTCGTACACGACGACCGTCTACAGCAGCAGCAGACTACCGTCTCCGGCGAGGGGATATTGCAGTGGTATAGCCGTCCTCTTCGCCGGTCGCACTTTCGATTTCACCCCCCCACCCCTATCCTTTCGCTACCCCGTCGGTCGATTTTCTTCTCGAACAACGCCGCAAACAAACAAATCGATCAATAAACTTTATACACCACGCGTTCGTATGTTATACTGCACGCAGCAGCAGCAACAGCCAACGATGTCGTGCATTGTGTACGTGTCGCACGTAGGGGCCGGCCCGCGCGTCCGCACCTCGACAAACGCTCGAGGCTTTATTTTTCTCGGTCGGTCGGGGGAGAAAAAAAAATTCATAAAAGTAAAAGCGCCGAATCCATTATTGAATGCGCCCGACTGCCGCGCGAACACACATAGGTACAGCACTCGCGGAGAACATGCCGTTAAGACGTTTTGTAAATACATATTATTATATAGGTATTATATTATACTTTTTGTTCTCTCTCTCTCTCTCTCTCTCTCTGCGTTCAACGTCCGCGAACCGTGCACGGCGTACTATATAATATAAGCAAACCGTTTCACATACGTAATTTCGTCGTCTGCGGTCGGCTGCTGCAGCGGTGCGCATATGTGCATCTACGGTACCATATTATATTGTTATACCTAATACATAATATTATGCTTACGGCCGAAAACTTTTCTCGTCTAGTCGTAAAACTTTTGATTTCGACCGCACGCCTCTCTATTGGATATATATATATATATATAGTATATACGTTAAATATACATATTATTATATACTTTTGGTCGTCGTCGGAGAAAAACCAATCAGACCCCTGACCGAGAGAAGTACATATTATATGCGAGAAGGCGCACGACTATACCGGGGAGGAGGGTCTTCGAAGCGGTGCGGGCTGCCCGAAAAACGGTTTAACGGTTTATTGCCCGGCTGAAATCATATTATATATATATATATATATATATATATATATTCAGAAACTTGTTAATGAACGTGTCAGTAACTCAAATCGTCGAACACTCCGTTTTCACTTAACTCTCCTCCAGGATTTCGGGGAATCGACTGCAACGCGTTTAAAGCCGTGAAAAACAACTCAATAAAAATAAATGGTATAAAAAATATTTCGGGGCTGCCAGAGATTGCGTCGTTCGTATATATTAAGCAGTATTCGATTTCGAATAAATGTATACTTACTTAAATGTCAATTTATTTTATAATAGTATCAGTTATGAATTATAATATTGGAATACTCGAGTATAAGGCGTGTCGTCTTCACGCATGGTTTGCTAAAATAATATTTTACTCGCGAGAGGGCTGAACATCGACAATTCGGTATTTTATCGTATTATATTCTTGTTGTCATTACGAAAACATTTTGAGTTTTCACCCTCGATATATTGCACTGTATATAAGTTCGTCCCCCCCGAAAAAGTTACCCTGGTCTTTCAATGGTTGGGGATGATTACGGATCGTTCTCTGTAAACAGTGAAATTAATTACACGACCCCATCGCTATATTTCGAGTCTAACGAAAAGGGGTTGGTGCGTTTTGAAACCAGTCGCGTGCGACCCGCGGTCTCTAGAGTCAGAGACGATTTGGGCTAGAAACAAGCGTAGACGGATTATACCTTTTTGTACAGATTTTGAATTAGCTCCTTTGAAATCTTATTTCAGTTTGTTTATTTATTTATTTATTTATTTGTCACGAACTGGTGACAACCCTTTAGTAAATTATTACGAATAAATAAAAGTTTCACTTTAACGCTAATTGATGAATGTAATATAATATTAATATAAAATTGCTGTTTCCAATTAACAAATTTGTCTAAGATTTCGTTTTAAATCGAAAGTATCACATTAACAATTGAAAATATTTTAACGTCGTCGGCAAATAAATAAAGTCAATCACGCAACATAAAATAAAATGTAGATCAATAATAATATTCATTATTTATTAATAGGTAATATAAATAAAAGCAGGGGGCCTAAGTGAGAACTTTGTGGTGCATCAGATTTCCAGAACTCATTTATTAAAACAATTTTAAACACAATATGATACTTTGACCGTTT
>CAUJSE010000008.1:0-31068 GCA_963422505.1 Pseudognaphalium luteoalbum
TCAAAGGCCCCCGTGGTTCGTTAGAGAGGAATTTCAAACATTTAGCTGTTGATATATACCTGAAAGGACCACGTCTGTTGACTGTAGAAAAATGGTTCGGTACCAAAAAAGAATTGGCTGCTGTCAGAACCATTTGCACTCATGTTGAAAATATGATTAAAGGTGTCACCAAAGTGAGTGCTAATCAATATAATAATAAGTATTAATCTAGTTTAACATTTTCAAATTTATTTTTAGGGTTTCTTGTACAAAATGAGAGCTGTATATGCCCATTTCCCCATCAATTGTGTTACTTCTGAAAACAATTCACTAATTGAAATCAGAAATTTCTTGGGTGAAAAATACATCAGACGTGTCAAGATGTCGCCAGGTGTCACCATTACTAACTCTAAACAAAAAGACGAGTTAATTGTAGAAGGAAATGACATTGAAAAAGTTTCTAGATCAGGTATAATACGTTTTTTAATCATAAGTAAATACAATTTATATTAAACTCAATTATATTTAAATTTACTAACATTGTTTCATTCTTGTGCAATATTAAAAGTAGGAAAACTTAGATTTAAAAAGAAAATGTACCAAATGTTGACGATTGCTAATTCAATTTAGGTACAAGTCTGAATTGAGTATTTTTATAATCCTTAAAATATACTTAAAGTTAAAGTTTATTTTAGTTAATTTAAATAAGAAAGGACTTACATATTTGTTTATCTAGAAACATATTATCTGTTGACGAAATTGAACCACGATAAGCAGTAATATGCAGTCTACATACACATTTTTGTTTCTAATCTTTTAATCATTCATAAGCTTTTTAAAGAAGATTTACAATTATTTACGTTATAGTTGAACAATAGTTTTTAAAAATATGAAAGTAACTACAATATAATGAAGTACTTACTTATTTTTTGTAAATTTTTTAAAACTAAGTAAATCAAAAGTTAGCCACCGGGCATGTAGTTTGTACTGATTAGAGAGAGCCTTAATAATGTTTATCAAAATACTAATGCAAATTATAATAGCAAATAAAACGCATTCTACATTCAATTTTATTATCTAATTAGATTTCTTAAATTTTATTAAAATAATGATATGATATTTGCATATTAAAATGATTTTAAGAGGGTTTGCAAAACTACAGTTTTCAAGGAGTTAAATGCTGGTTTTGTTAATTTGTACGTAGTTTGTGATAGTTGAGTGTGTATGTGACTGTTTGTAAATGAAATAACAGCGCCGCTCCTGCACTAGTTAAAATGTCGGCTTTGCTCCCGTTAGTGGTAAACAATGTAATCTTTGTCAATCTTACTGATAACATTTATGTTATAATATATATATAAGCCATCCATTGTTAATACTGAAAGCTACTGATTGCTGTCTGCTGTTAGGTTCTCTGTATCTTTCTGCATTGCACTTAATGCAAATAGATACAGCAGTAGGATGGGTCCTTAGGTATATTATAAAATCAATGCCCACTAGACCAGATTACGTGATATACACGGCAAGTTACAAAATTAGAATGAACTGACCTCTTATACATTTTAAAAATTATTATCTAGAGCATCAATTCATGATCTTTTTATTAAAATTTAATTTTAAGCGAGTTATGAGTATTTTAGGATGTACAAACAATTAACAATCTTAAAATTCTCAGAAACTTTAAATGTTATAAGAGGTCTATTCACTCAATTTTTAAACTAAAAGAGCTAATTGTGATCTGCTGAGCTTAAAATTTAGTATGTTGCGCTCTTGTAAGATGAAGACAACAAATGTTCAACAAAATGTTTTAAATTTAAATCACTTTAAAAGTATAATTGCATTTCAAAGTCTATCGGTATTGACAAATGATTGGTGCATTTTTGTCGAAATAACTTACTGTCGGCAATCTCTTTAATGCAAACTCTTGATGTATAAAATAGTTCTAACATTTTAACCTATTATCTAAAGTGAAATTTATAGAACTGAATAAAGCTCAAGTCCATGATTCAATTTGTGATTATATTATTGAGTTTTATAGAATCCATTTAATGTATTGTAAAAAAATGAATCTAGTTCTCAGATGTAATAATACATTTTTTATTATCTGTTCTAGCTGCTTTAATCCAACAGTCAACAAAAGTAAAGTACAAGGATATCCGTAAGTTCTTGGATGGTTTATATGTATCTGAAAAGACAACAGTTGTACAAGAGGAATAAAAATTGATTATTTCATACGTTTAATTAAGTTTTTTTTATTTAATTCCTTATATTGCTGTTTCATTTCCAAATAGTTTTTTTGGCAGATTTCTGTTTGCTCTTCAACTCAAGTGTACACCACTTATTCCAGATTTATATTATAGTTTATTATAAATCTATACATATATATGTATACATAATATAGTCATCTACCTAAACCCACCAAAAGCTTCATCAACATATTTGACTTGAAATCCTAAAATACTAAAATATCCGTGATATTATGTGCGTAGGGGTTTTCTGTACAGTGTGGTATTTTTTTTGTATTTTAAATACTGTCAAATTTAAAGCTGTGTTCGAGTGTTGTTATTAGTCATTATTTAGACCCATTTTGAAAAATTGAACTAATATATTGCCAAGTGTAATTTGGTTTAAGTGTACGGTGTACCCTTCTTTGAGTGCAAATGTTATTATTCTACCTAATATTATTAAAATAACTCAATATTTGCACTATTTTAATAATAACTGCCAATACCATCATTAACTGATGTCTTGATGAGATAATATACAATTTTAAATGAAGAAATCTGTTACAATTAATATGACTATAATTATACATGTCCTATTGGTTAAATGTACCCGTTCACAATGGTGACGGGCTGTGATATGAGTGTTTGTAATTACATAATTATTTCATACAAATACTTACATTTTTATTAGAGGTATTGATACTTAATAAATATTTGAAATCAAATACTTAAAAAAAAAATTCTAAATTTTGATATAAGAAATGTCTCTTAAAATGATTCAAATTGCTATAAGAAAAACATACAGGTATTTGTATTCAACTTTCGAGAATTTTTCCTCTCAAATTAAAATTGTATCATACATATGACGAGTCAAATACAAAGACTAAGAAAGTATAAAATGTCAAAAAATAGTTCAAAAGTGTCTTAAATGGTTTGAAAACTGTATGGTCTTTAGAAAATGTTAAATACTAATGCAACTAGAACATTTCTAGTCAGGTGGTTAGTTTTTAAATTGTTAAAAATACAAATCCCTGATCATCTTGTGCAGTATAGGTATTAGAATTCAATTTCTATTCGTGAGTTTTGGCCTCAAAATACAAATTAAATATAATTTTCAACAGAACCACCAGTGTTGTGCATTTTTGGACATAGAGTTGACTTTATACTTAAGAGGATGTCAGCGCAATGTTTGCTTTCTCTCTCTGGCCCACGTGCAACATAGACAAAACGCATTTACGCAGAATCATTTTTTTCTATGTTTTTAAGAAATCATAGAGTAAAAACACCCATTACAAAAAACAGGGCCGGATAAAGGTTTTTGCCGCCCATAGGCTGAAATAAATTTACAGTCTAATTTACATAAGTATTGATATTTTGGATGACACCAAAAAAATATTTGCCACCCTTTAAAATTTTCTGCCCTAGGCTTTAGCCTACACAGCTTAAGCGGTAATACGGCCCTGACAAAAAAGATAGATAATAATATTTATGAGGGAATGACATATCGACTGTATTTTATTGTTATTTGACTTTGTAATTGACTCAAAATAAACAAAATAATGTAAATTTAAATGATGTTTAAATTGTTTTGAGACCATATTTAGACAAATCGATATGTCATTCCCTCGAGAATATTATTCTCTATCTTTTTTGTAATGGGTGTTTTTACTCTATGATTACTTAAAAACATGGAAAAAATGATTCTGCGTAACTGCGTTTTGTCTATGTTGCGTGTGGGCCAGAGAGAGAAAACTAATCGTGCGCTGACATCCTCTTAAGTTAGCATATTTATAATTTCGAACACTACAATAAGTAATAATACTCTGTCTTGCACACAATATACTAATTTATAAAATATAATTACATTTAATGAGCGATAGTCGATAACGAAATGAAACAAATAATAAATACGCGAGATAACAATAATTTCGTACTGTGTACACGAAATGTAGCGGGGAACCAGAAGGCATGACAACGCGAGATGCGGATGCCGTGGTTCCAGATCTCATTATAATTTCTCATTAAAAAGTTTGAACGTTTCTTTTAATAACTTAATTTCAAATCTTACGATTTCGATGTTTTTTACAAAAGGATCATCTGCACAATTTTTCTGATTTTATCCAATTTATTAGGTATTAATTGATTTAGTAGATAATTAGTAAGGTCTGTTTAAAAGGACACCAAAATGCACACTGATTAATGGACAACTCCTTCTCCGAGATAATATTCACTGTCATGGCGCTGTTATATTTTTTTTTACTAAGGAGAATAATAATGATGGTTTTTTTTGGTGAATAATACGCAGTACACATTATATTGAAATAATACACAACACACAAAATGTGTTTATGAATAGTATAATATTTCTAGCTATTGGTCTTAGGTTATAAATTATATTATACCCATATGCTGCCCTTATGGCTTGACAATATCTACGAAATAATTATATGAAATATGTCGCCCTTGTACCTCGACGAACATATAATATCTGATAACCAATAATTTTGAAGCAACAAGTTAAATGTGTACAATATGAAATTAATAAATTAATAATACTATAATAAAACTCACAGGATTTGTCGGTGCACTGCTGGCCGGCTGCTACCTATATATACTACAATAATTTTCACTAACAATATAATAATATTTTAGTAAATATATGATAATTTTATGATAGCCTGGTGCAGTAGATTAAATGTATACGAGGATAAGATACAACGGCAGTTAGGGTACACGTATCGTACAGGTGTGTAATTATTTGATATTATTTCGGTGGCGATTCGAGCATACATGATGAGAACAATAAATAAATGAACGGCGATTTTCGCACTTAAATTATAAAGCATACGGTATTACGGTATATCAATAATTTGCAGTCGCGATTCGCGCTCACTTGCGAGTATAATATTAAAACAACGATTCGCGGAAGTAAAATATACCAAATAAATACTGTACGACAATTTATTGCAGTGGCGACTCGCTATCACACGGCGATTCGAAATAATTATCGTCTCGAGGTTCACTGTACAGAACGAACAAACTCGGGCAGCCGTGTTATATTGCGAATTGTATATATTGAATATATATATGTGTGAATGTACGTGTGAGTGTGTGCCGATCGGCGATTCGTGGCTGGCGGTAGTGGAGGATTACAACGGCATAAAATAATTTGGAGAATAATACACATACATATATACATCAGACTATCCGAGCACAGCATTTGCAATTTACTAATTGCACGACTGGTGTGTCTTTACATAAACGACTATTTATTTTAGTTATGTCGCGTAATCACGTTTATTATGAACAGGTAGGTACATAAATGTACCATTAAATTTTTTTAGCTACGATTAATATTGACAAGCGTTAAAAATGCTAATCGCTGAACCGTCGTTGTTCTCTTATTTGCATATTGTAAAAAAAAAATTGGGTTAATTTTTAAAGGCATTACCTCGTCGAAAATACTGTACTTTGGTTAATTTTTGAATCATTTGTGATATATATTTATTACACTTAAATCCCTAATTATTAATAAACTGCAAGCGTATCGACACTTGACCATAACAGTATATACGTCACAGAGATTGTCAAATTTTTTTTCTGGGTACCGCTCATAAATCATGACGCGTGTATTATTAATAGCTAACTAACTTTCCCCGAACGCGTTTATTTTATTTCTCTTGACCTTTATAGTATTATCACTTATATTATTTTTATTTTTTAAACACAATATATATATAGTGAAATACCAAATATGGTGAATAATAAGTACGGGTGAGCTGTTCTAATATATTATACGAACATATACCAATACGGCTATAGTGCTATACCTATATAATCTTATACTAATTTCGTTTTCCGGAAATTTCGTAAGTCTTGCAATAATAATTGAAATAATATATACAGTATATAAGAGGCGCACAGCTCACAAAGAAAATCATATTCCGAATGTTTAAGTCTCCATTACACAGGTTCCCATCGTAATTCGTAGGCGTCTCGTTTATATTATTATACAAGGTGATTGTTGTACAAGTAAACACTATAATTATCCAGAAGAGTAGGTATGAATGTTTTTTGAAATATTTTCTTACATCATTCAGAGTCATTACAAAACAACATTTTAGAAAAAAAAAACAGTATATTTTTACTATTTTTAATCGTTATCATTTGTTAAGTCTTTTACGTTTTTGAATGACAACACACATTTTTGATTTCATATTCCAGAACAGAATATTTTTCTTTGTGTTTCGATTTATAATAGTCGAATTTCGAACGAGTTATACTATTTTTCATAATATCTTAATAAGTATTTCAAGTTTTAATAAGCGGAGTAGTGGACTAAAATTTTTATTTTTTCTTGAGGGGTAGTGTTAGGGGCTGTCCCTAATCCCTAACCACATCCATTAAAATACATTTTAAATACATATAAAATATAAATAATTGACAACTCATCGGTTAGGACATTAAATGTTTGTACCTACGCTGGAATACTCAGAAAAATATTATTCTACTTCTTTATATGAAACTAAAAATGTATTTAATATGATCGATGCATGATTGATATCACTCAAAAAAGTATAAACTTTAAACAATTATGACAACACAAGATTGAAGAATTATTTTAAGAAAATAAATTATTTCGTAACTATACTTATCAAATCACGTAAAATATTTATGTTTTCAAAAACTTTATGACCTTTTGAAATAAATTTAAATTATCGTTTTCCTTTATACAATACATCCTGTATAATATAAGTTGTTGTACGCACGCATAATATTTAAGCGAAAGGGTCGATGTTCGCGTTATCCGCGGTGCTCAGTATTCCGTGACTATTGTTAAAATATACCTATATATGTATGTACCGCAAGCGAGTGATTAACCGCATGTGTTGAGGATGTGACGGACGACTATTTACATATTATATTATACTTCGTGTATACCTAAAAATAATGTTTTCTTTTTGTTTGTCCGAATGTAATAATGATGTAATCACCGAGGATCGTATAAATGTACAAAATATAAATATGTTAATATGGGTACCTGTATATTAAAATATATAAATTACTGCTTATGTGTTGCTGCTTGAAAGTGTAAGAATATCGCTAGCTATGTACACCGATGAATGGTATGTTCAATAATATGATGATTGTCGATATTATCAATAATATGACATGAGTTGGTGACTATTGACTGATGCCCGATGATGAGATATGCGTATCATGTACATTGTACAATTATACCAAATATATTAAATCATTATTATTGCTTTGGCCGTTTGAATTTTTGTCCTGAAATGTACAACAATAAATAATATGATTTTAGATTTACCGTTGAACACAGTAAAAAATGTGCTTGGAACTTCATTACGACACGCACTACAATATAATATAATAATTCGTCACGGTTTGACGTCCGTGTATGCTGCAGTGTGTGTACGGAACGAAATGTTTATCGGTATTTCAGTCGACTAAAATATTATATATTTTGCTGAAATTGAAAAAAATCCATAGGTACCTACATAAATTCTTATTATTTTTTCCCAAACATTAGGTTATTACTTATTGGTCGTCGTCGGTGTTGGTATAGGTACAGCAATAGGTTTACATTTATATATTTTATAACACCTTTCCAGTGTACAATAATAATTAATAGGTAGCATATATGCGTGTACAATACGTATTCAATATTGAATATGTAAAAAAATATTATACTGAATAAACTGTATGATTATAAACATTTACGCAGCATATCTATATAGTATACATAATAGGTACATAACTATACATATGTGTTGAAAAATAAATTCATAAAACTATATTTTTTGTAAACGTTTTATAAAAAATTATGACTTGCGCACAAGCCATGCATTATATTGCGCTGTATCATAAATCATAATGAAGTCGCAGTGGTGGATTTAACGGTTGTTTAGTTGGCTCACCATAATAATGAAGTTAATTTTTTTAAATTTTTACAACAAAATAATAAATAAATGTTATATTTCAAACTGCAATATCATTTTACTATTGTTAGGATAATAACAACGACGATTTTTCAAGTATGTTTGTGATGCATTTTGTACGATGCACCTTGTATGGATTGGCCCCTTAAATCGTATGGTTGATAGGTATATCGTACCTAAATACCTACAATTGTGTAACGAAAGGGTCATTGACCATTGTTTATTCGTCGATCGCCACCTAAATCTCGTTCTAATAAACAATAAACTGAACTTTCTGTAGTTATTGTTTAAAAATTAAAAGGAACCATTCAACCATTAATATTCCGATTTTTTCCATGTCCTAACGTTTAATGATTGAATTGAATTTAATGTTTTGAAACGAAAACTATATTGAAGATCCCTATATAATAATTTCACTTTTAGTGCGTCCTATATTATAAGCCAACTTCACTATAATTGCCTACCTATTACTCATATATTTTTACCGAACTTGTTATACTGTTTATGGCCCCGTATAATAATATACCATTGTTTCTGGGCCTAGCCTATATTTTGTATTAAAGTAATATAGTAAGGTATAACGATTATGGTAATAATGACAGCAATTTGAAAAATCAATAATCGTTCATCGATTTAAAATAAATGGGATTGTTGGTTAAAAATGTAGGCGGGTAGGTAATAAAAATATTAAATAAATATACGTAGCATACTTATAACTTTCCGAATCTAACTCGTTTTACTCATTTATAATTTACTATACAAAAGAATAAACATAGTCAAAATGTACAATCTATTATTAGATTAATTCTTAAATAAAAAAAAACAACTACCTACCTACCTAGCTACCTAAACCTATTGAACCAATTTGTATTCTATAAAATATGTAGATTTATTGTAAATTAATGAACGCACGGCGTTGTAGATAGGCTACTAAACGTAATCTGACCCACGTATCATACAATCCCGTCATATTATAATATGCAATCATAAACCGCTACGTAAATACCTATATAGGATGTAATGGTGCATAAACGGCTAGGGAGGCTTAGCCTCTTTTTCTAAGAGTATATTAGCTGAAAATTCTTGAGCTCCTAACATCCAAAGGTGCAATTTAATTCGTAAAAACGAAATTGTTACATCCGCATGCAGATGAAATCATTGGAATAAAAATAATATTGTATGTAATATAATGTTTGATTGGTTGATTTACCCATATAAACCATATGCGCAGAACTTAATTTATACTTTTATTTGATTAATAATCAAGGGTTTGTCTCATTGGAGAGAAGAATAAGATGGTATAGAAACACTTTGCTAATAAAAACAAAACTGTGTGTAATATTAACGGGTGATAATATATAATCTATTCTGCAGTGATATAACCACATACGATAGTATAATATTATATAATATACACCTGCACCATGGTACCTAATGTTGCCATAGCGATCGCGGCAGTAACACGTAAGCATTTTCTTACTGGCACCACATCATAGGGTCCGGTGTAATTGTTGTTATTGTTATTATAATGTGTAATATTGTACAACCCGCAGTCGTCGGTGTTATCGATAAATCGGCGTGAAAAGCGTAAACAAAACCTTATGGTAAACGTAAGACAGCTATGTAAACGACATGTATAGGTAGGTAGTGCACAATAATAGATAGTTTATACCTATACCTCGTAAAGTCATATGGGTATGTTATATTGAATTGTATTTTATGCATATAATATTATGTCAGAGAACGTTATATTATGTTGAGATGACGTTCAACATCGATCATCAGGCCGTTAACTTTCAGTACTGCAACTTAGCAGTGGACGTTGCACAGTTTTCCACTAAGAGCCTAGAAAATTACAGTATCGTTAGTAGAAAACAATTGGATAGAATCGTTAGTAGTTCCGAAAGACGCTTGGTAAATAGTAAATTGGTATTAGTTATCTAATATTAATTTTATTTATTTCAATTACATTTTAGACAGAAGACGAACATCGTTGGTTAATTAAACGGGACTGTAAAAGGGTAATTTCAGATATAAACAAGTAAGTTTTCATTTTTCATCGAACAACCCATGTATGATATAATATAGTGCTATACACTTGTAGGTCCACGAGTCACCGCTAAAAACATTTTATAAGTGTATTAATACAATAATACATATAATTACCTATACCTAAAAAGATTTGAAAGCTTCTTTTCTACCACCACTCCTTCTCTAAGTATATTATGCATTTCTGAGCTTGTCAGATTTTTGATTTTCTTTCAACCGAATAGATTTAATTAATTAGAATATACAATCCGCGGAGTGGTTCTTCTAATGACTTTAATGTAATAAACTAATTTATTTCAAAAATCATTAACGTTTGTGAACATATTTCTTTTACATAATTGTACGTCGTTACAAAACAATATTTATGGAAAATAATAATAATTTTTTTTTTATCGTTATAATTTTTAAGTTTAATACTCTTTTGAATGCAACATCCATTCTATGTGAGAAAATAAAATTTCTTATAAGTAGTTTATTAGTATTTAAAGTTTAGATGAGCGAAGTAGTGGACAAACAATTTGCAGAGTACCTACCTAAGATAGTATTCGGAAAAAAAACCCAATATCAGAATACGGTAAAAAAAGCCCTGTACCAACTAAATAAATAACACTTTTTTTATTATAGTGTATATTTTAATTTTTAAGCAATAAACCATTATTTGTCAATACTTTTTTGATATAGAGATCTATAACCGTATATAAATAATTTTCTTTATGTAACTAACTTTTAATCAAATAAATGTATTTCCTAGTAAAATAAATTAGACGCATAATAATATAATAAAATAATTTGATAATCAATAAAAAAAAATTGTTGACATTAATTGATTGATGTTAGGTGTTTTTACTTATTAAATATTATTATGAAATAAAACTATAAAAGTTTATACAAATTATTAAACTAGTATTTTATAATGTGATATTTATAGTTATGAATATGTTAAGGAAGTGTTACATGGAGAAATGTAATGTTTATAATATTAAGATAATATTTAATCGTTCAAATCAAAATAAAAAAAAATATTGTATTTAGTTGGTACTCGGCTTTTTTTTCAGGGACTTTTTTTTTCCTAGATTCACCTACGATTGCTATATTATTTACTATAGCAGTATAGCTATATTGTGATACTATATTATTGTTGCCAGGTGACTTACGGCTTGTCGCCTTTAACTTAACTGTTCTCAAAGAATGCGTTTTACTTTTTGAGTTCACAGTTCGTTGATATATTATGGCAATATGGCACGCAATACACACCCAAGCTGGGACAGAAAATGTTTCTAGTCCTCACCAGTACACTTTGACGCACACTTATATTATTATAGTACTGTTATTTGATTATCGTAATAAGCCGGAAACGGAAACCGTTGGATTAAGTGTAGATATGACATAATTGTGTACGACTTTTAATTCTAAATTGTTAAAGGTGGATTTTTTCCCACAAACGTTAACGAATCTACTATCTAAGATAACGTTATTCGTTTAGTCGGTTAAATATTATCAATAGAAAACCAATCGCTTTTAGAACTGCAACAAACCAACATACATTGAGATAGATAATAATATATAGTTTATACTAAATTAAATATACATATAAGAAGAAAACTATTGTGGTCCTCATTCTGTAGGTTAGTTGAAAATTAAAAGTTTGTACATTTTAGAAACAAATGCATGGTATATATTATTATGGTTAATGGTTATATTTATTTTTCAAATTCATCCGTGTTTTTCAAAGAAGTCAAGAAGGAATAAAAACACCAAGCAATTAATACCAATCTCACTCTGTTTCTATAATATAATAATGTACATTTAAGGTTTCGATTAGGCACCCACGAATAATATTTTTAAATTACAGCAAAAAAATAAAAATTGATGAGAATAATATAATTTATTATACACGCGAGCTTAAATACTTACAAAAATTGAAAAATGTAAGTACGGGTGTGTTTAATAATTTAAGAAAACGCTATTCTCCGTGCTTATAAGTTATTAAAATGTTGACAGTAATATAAAATAGAGAGTTCAAAAACACTATCCCCTAGTCAATGCGAGTCAATGCCGCGAGCTGGCTGGCACCCCCCTCCATGCCTCGGCTAGTCATGTCGAGCCGTGCTGTCTTTTTTCCATCACGCAAAGTGTACATTATTTATACCCCTTCCCAATCACATACCATACCACCCCTTTTATTTCCCCTTATGGAGAAAGAAAATGTCAAGTCTTATTCATTACCCCACCCATGACTTACCATGACTTATAACTCCATTGGAAATTATGGTTGAAACTGTTATACTTGGCGAAAACATAAAAATAATAAATAGATTTGTTGTAATATGTCTTTGCCCTCACACGGTATTTGACTATCGAGATCGTTGAAGTTATGGAGGTTAAATAAGTCTTTGCGGATTCTTCAGCGATTCTTGCAGCGAGCGGTTGACGAGCGATACTAAGTATGTATTATCTGCTGTATTAAACGATTACTCTACTTCAAAGACATACTCCCAGTGGCGTAACTAGGTGGTGCAAATGTGGCACTTGCACCACCACATCTAAAATGTGGTGGCGCAAAGGTAATGATTTGCACCACCAGAAAATCATTGAAATTCGTATTACCTATAATATTATTTTGAAAAAAATAAATATTAATAAATCTATTTACTTGAACTTCAGTGAGATTATTGAAACGCTAAGAAACATGTATGATAATAACACAAGTTCAGAAGCTGAAGCCAAAAGTTTGACGAATAATTTATTAAATTTTGAATTTACTTTTTTGTTAATTGTTTAAAAAAAAATGTATTTGAGCAAACTCACATTTTATCAAATATTTGCAGTCCTTAATGTTAACTTTTCTACAGCAAATGATATGTGCCAGAGTACTATAGGTGTATTAAAATGTTAATATATTTATTATTTAAAGAAATATATGGGAAAATAAATAATTTATTGGGAAGGATTTTACTTGGAAAATTGGTGTGTGTTGGAAATTACTGGTTGAGAATAGACCTCTGCGCCACCAGCAACTTGACCCAATTTACGTAACTGTATACTCCACGTACACATGAGATGGGTGCTACGACACTCATTCTATCATTACAAGCCATGCGACTTCCATCGTTAGAACAATAACAATAACAGTCACATAGTCGTTATCATCATGACGTTAATATAATTATACATATATATTATACGTATATTATATACATACATGTGATACACCACATTAAAAAGACAGCATTGATGAGAATCGATTTTATACTGCATATTGCATATATGTATTGAATCGATTTCAAGGCTAGTGATAATAATATAATGTTTATGTATTACCCTCGTTAACAAATTTTAATGTTATATTATACACTGAAACTCATGCTATTTTAATAATCGTAAGTTGACGTCTTGACAGCCTATAAAATATAATTTATAGTTATAGATATAGTATTATAAATGTATTATGTATGTCACCGGCAATATGGATAATTCACGTATTTTGAAAAATGCCTAGGCATTATGTAAAATACCATTTTTTTTTTTAGGCAATGTAAAAAACATTTATCATAATATGTTATTATATTATATTAAGATTCTTATAATTATTATATATTATTACTCATACTACAAAATTAATTTTCATCTATTATTATATTTTTATACATAGGGTATTGCTGCATTATTATTATTATTGTTGTATTAAGAACTATTATTTACATACATTTAACTTAAACTGCTAGCTACTTATTACAACATGTTGTAGAAAAATGGCATTTTGAGTGCACTAAACATTATTTTTAAGGTAAATGCACATTTTATTTTGACACTTACAAACACATTTTAAAAATCCTTGGCCAGTTCGGTCGACTGTTCCTTTGCGACCTATTCGTAACGCCACTTCTGCAGTGTCTGTTGAAACCTCGTAAATTTGTAAGAGCTTTTTCTGACATACTGTGAACTGACTTCTGACGTATATTGCTTCAGAATTCCATCCCGAATGTAATGTAATAAAATTATACGTACGTCAAATGTCAATATCGTTCCTCAGAATAATTATTATAGTAGTATAAGTATTTTAATCCTTATTGCACACACGGACACTGTATTCGCATTTACGATAAACGATAAGTTCAGTCGTTGGTAATAGGCGATACCCAATTTTATTTTATTTTTATCATATTTCCTACTCAACGTTGGGCATTATACATAATACCTGGGCAAAGCTCGTATTATGTATATTCCGAGTGATTTTTGGCAATCTATATAATGCCTAGATATTTTGCAAATGCCGGATTATCCATATTGCCGGTATACATATATATGTTATTATGTAATATAAACAAAAATATACGTAATATCCTATAACCTATTGAGTATTGATTATAAATAAGTATAATAAAGGTTTAAAATGTATGACTTTGGATAACGGCGGATGGAGATAACCATCATAATCTAGATATAGTTAAACGATATTTGTGATTTTTAAAACTAGTTATTTTTTGTTTATAACAGTATACCATAATATTATATAGGTAATATTCGTTATTTGTGATTTTTTAAAACTATTATTTATAATTTTAATTTTACTTTTTTCACCAAATTGCTTATAGTTGTATTGTGCCATTATTTTATTTATAAATTTAAAAACGATGGTTATGGTTTTTAGATAAAAATTCATTTTGACGTTCTTTCCTAGATCCCGAAAAATATACTTATTCAGTCCAGCAGGATTATTTTCAGTAGTACTTATTATAATTTACCCATAAATTATAATATTATAAACACATATAAAAATAAAACAAGTGTCTTAAGTCTGTTAAAATTGAAAGAAAGATGTTTTTTTAAGTTTAATGGTACTTAATTAGTATTACATTTACAATTTCACGGGACTCTAATGATTAGTTTCAATAAAAATAATAGTTAACATTTAACAATGCATGTGCAATTATGTTTATTTTATGAAATGAGCTATTTTTGTGAAGATTTCATGTAATGTAATATATTGTTGTCGTGTACTTGGTTGTTTAATATTGATCTTAATGAACTCATAGAAATAGCGGCGGACCAACCAATAAAACATCTTCGTTCGATCGCCGACCTTTTTGCCGCCGGCTGCGCGGTCGGCGTCGAATATTCCCGAACCGACGACTTCTCCTTCTCCAGATCGCCGTTCGTCGGCCTACTTTAGCTGTCGCCGGTCCGTCTGGGTCGATCGGAGCGCTTCAAGCGACGGAACGTTTCGCAACTTGCGCGTCGTCGCGTTTTCGTCGCTAACCTCTTAACTTTATGGCTAACCCGTCGCCGGCGTCGTGCGCGACGTGTTTCTTGTCGTTGTCGTTTTCGTTAACCCCCTTTGGGGGGGTCACAGCGGTGACCGTATTCACTGTTGCGGGTAGGCACGTCGCGCGTGCGGTTTGCGATCGTGAGTATCCCGCCGGTGCTGTCGTCGACTGACGTGACTGTCGGCCCGTGGCTGGATTATCCGTGTCTCACCTCAAGACTGCCGTCGCCGTCACCAGCGGTGGAATTGCCAATCACGGAGACCGAGTGTGCGAAGCCGTCAGGTTTTTGTTTTTTTTTTTCTGTACAATATTACCCAATTACATTTACCTATTAGTATTCATGTAGCTGCGTGCTTAACACACGGAGCTGTCGTTAATGATTTTTTCTCTAATGTCCAATGTATTATGCGTCGGTACGACGTTTCGAGTTGCTATGTTCCGCTCACGGCTGTAGACGCCGTGGTTGAGCATGGGAAATGTATTAGGCCCGGGCTATACTCTGCGTTTTTTGTCGGATTCAAAACGCAAATGGTTTGTGTCAGTTTAGCTTCACACGACGGACGTAATAGCGTCGCGTTTGCATCCGCAGCGGAAAACGACGGTCGGCTTGCGTTTTGGGCGGACGAACCCCGAAGTAATGAGTATTCCCAATTTTACATTGTTTTAAATTGGGATGGGCTGTACCGGCTATACCTCGGAATTTCAGGTCCACCTGCTGCTAATAGCTGTGGTAATACCGCAATTTTTGATTTTTATTGCTTCTTATTTTAAGCAAAATCTCTTTAGGCGTATCTTGATGAAAATACAAGACATATGTACATCAATTTCAGGATTTACAATTATTTTATGTTTAAATCCATAGGTGGTGATTAATAAATTAAGTTGGAGGGGGGGGGGGTTCAATCGTCAACCCCAGTTTAATTTTTTTAAATAATAATTTAATTAATAACTACCAATGTAGTTTGAAATATTCTTAATATATCGTAATACTAATATGAACAAATGTCTAATAGACTAAAATATATAAATCTATTGAATACTATATCTATCACAATATTAATATAAATATAAATAATAAAACATTGATACACAAGAAATAACTTCAAATTATTTAAATAACTCACCGGGAAACAATTATTTCTGAACATTTTTGTTAACGCTCTGATTTAAAATATTTATACTCCACGATTTATAATTTGAATTACAGTATTGTTAAATTACTGTACTCAATGCTTCATTCAGTGCGAGTGTGTTGTGCATACTGCAGTTCGATTAACATTTCGTCGATTTCGTGAATTTTTAATTAAGTTAATTTTTTTTATCCATTTAATTTTAACTTAATTAGGTTATAAAAAATATATTTGTTAACTTTTAACTTAAAATACTTTTTCTTATATTGACTTAACTTAATGAGTTAAAAAAAGTCTTTAATTTGCTCAGCTATGTATAAGACTACTTAAACTGTAGGTACATAACTTCGATACACATTTGGATGGTGGGGCTAATCTTTGACTTGGGGATGGTAGGGGTGCTAATCTGCAACTGGGGGGGGGGGGCTATGTTGATGGTACGTTTAAAAGTTGTCCTAAGCCATTTTATCAACTATTTATTCTTTACGGAGCTAAAAATGGCAATTATTCTCAGATTAATTAACAGAAAAAACTACAGAAATATATAAAAATGGATATTCCAATTTATTAAATAAAAAGTAAAATTATTTTTTTTATCATAATTTTTGTAATAACCTTTTTAAACAATTTTTTAGCCTCAAACATACTAACGTTCGAATAATGTTAAAATGAATAATATTGTTTTATTATTATTTAATGTTTATAAATCGTTTGTATAATATTAACTGTAGCCTATAATATCTGATAACATTATTGAAACTTTGATGACAAACAATATATAAATAACAATGTATTGTGCAGACCACTGCAGAATGCAGAATATTCATATGTAATATATTATACATTTATACATTATATATAAGGTATAATAATTGTTAATAATACTGAAGAACAAATTCTGTATAATTCATTGTTTAATTAGATTATAAATGATAATTTATATAGGTAGGACAAATAAATTATATGCATGTTATTAATTAATGAAAATAATGTATATTCTTTATTAAGACAGATACATATTTTATAAGATTGATAACTAAAATTGTAAACTTTTTATTTTTTTGCTAAGACTCTTTAGCTACAATAAAATAAAAAACTTAAATCAGAAATAAATGAAGAATTTGTAAAAACATTGTTAAAAAACATTAATTGTCTTTTTTTTGGGGCATGAGACAACCATAGTGCTAAGGATATATCCATCTAATTATTAATTAAAAGTTAATCAACCATTTGTCCAATGATTAGTCCCATGTGATTTAGTATTATTTATATTTAAAAAATGTATAGCCTAAATCTTTCTACGTGTCATTAACAATTTTGGACATGATCTGAAAAAAGAACAAATAATAAATGTTAGTAAATTGAATGAAACTAGTTGGCCCAGGATCTATGTGGATAAAAACAATTTATTTGTTTTAATAGTTAAGTACCTATTAGGGATCTGATGCTCAATACATTTTCAATGTTTTTCTAGTATCCAGTGAGTCTATAAACATGTGATGAAAACATAGAGCTGAAATATATGTTATCAATTTTAGAACTGTAATTCATATAGGCGATTTGTGTGACTCATATTTACTTAAAGAATCTACCTATTAGAAATTATACCTTTTCGTGAGCTCACATTCGTATTAGGCATAAGTGAACATGGAATAAATTCAATTGAACTTACAAATCCACATATTAATCCTAAGTATAGAAATGTCATCGGTATGATGAGTGGAAAACATTGAATCTCTATCTACATATATATTGTAAATTTCAACCCGTTAATGAATGATAAACATACGGTTAGGTATAAACATTTTTACTTTAAATAGTGGAATTCTAGACATATTATTATGAATGTTACTAACTTAATTACTAATCCTAAAATAAAATTTAATCAATCATCCGTCCAATGGTTAGTCCCATGTGATTTAGTATTTGGTATATTCATCAAGCCAAAATCATTATTTCAATTAAATTTCACATCATTTTCCATTACATTGTTATCAAATTGGATATTAATTATACATTAAAGTGCTATTGTAGAGTGTTTAATTAGTAATTAAACATAAATTATAATATTCAATACCTATATTATGATCAAAATCCTTAGATTACAGTTCATCCATAGTATGTAAAAAGAACATACAGTTATTAAAAGCCACCCAAAAAGGCACAATATTAAAATATTTTAATGGTATCTTATTTGAAGCACTTGAACTAAGTAAATTTTCGAATGTTCAGAAATCTGAGAAAAAAATATTTTACTCTCTTATATTTATTGAGTAAATTAAATATATTGAATATATTATTAGTATGTAGTCTATTTAAAATTTGTGTGTACTAATTAAGAGTGTGCCAAATTTTTTATCCCCATACCTTAAAATATGATTTGCAGTTTTTAGGATTTGTATTTATTGTGTTGCAGCAAACATTAATGCCAGTTCATTCTTCTTTCTTAATGGCCACCTTAATTAGTTTACTTTTAACTTACATATTATTATAAATATATACAAATGCTGACATAGATTTGTAAATAATTTATTACCATTTCTTTATTATGTGCTACCAATATTTCATTTTTTGATTATTTGGTTTAGAGATTCTTTCTATTCAAATAATATTAAATATTAAAATTGTCCCTTACATTTCCAAAATAACACTTTAATAGCACTTAATAACGTTCATACAAAATGCCCTAATTATATAATATGCTTATGATCACATTATTTTATTTTTATGCTATAAATTAATTGGCATTAATATTTTTTTTCTAACAGTGGATCATGGGAATTACTACTGTGTCATAAATGTGGTATTAATAGAACACATAGAATATGCAGTTTGTCAAATGTTTCCAAGCATGGTATTGTAAAGCATGTCAAGCCGAACGCAGTCACTTTTATGAAATTATCTTATTTTAAATTCATATTATAGCAAAGATCACAGTGTACAGGTACCAATTTTAAATGTTTTCAGCCAATTTCAGGCATGTGCTATTGATATGTATTATATTTTTATTTCATATTGTGTATGTACTATTTCACCTTAAACAATAATTATTTGAAAAGTATAAGTTACCTTAGAGTTAAAATTAAAATATTAACAATGTATAGTCGGTACTAGTTTCCACTGCAACTCATTACCCAGGATGCATTATTCATTCTAAAAACATGAACGTTTATTATGATGTATGTTTATAAATGATTTGTTTGTTTTATTTATGACAATGACTTTATGAACTAAATTCTTGTTAAGTTATGTATGTTACTTATACATTTTGATTGTATTTTTATTTGCTTTTTTTTTAATGAATATTTTGTGACAAATGTTTTGTTATATTATTAGTATTACAATTTTAACTATGTATTAAGAATTTCAGCTTATAGAGTATAGTTAAAATTTATAAAAATGTTTTAGCAACAGTTTCAAAGTAAATACATAATATTGATGGTGCGGTATCCAAATCTAGAAGAGGTTGCATTCTCAGTGACCAGAAGTTTCGCTCATGATTTCATCTGTTTCTAGGGACGACATGGTCACAGTCAATGCAGTATTATCCAATGGAAACGTAATTACAATTAAAAACCTATCAACATTTATGGCATAGAAATTGTTGACACAATGTTTTTCTTTTCTTTTTAGATTCTTTCAATATTGCCTATACTCTGTTCAACTTAAGAACATACCTCAGCGGTCAGTTTCTGCTCGTGGTTGTACCTTTGTTTCAAAACACTGGTCTCACCTGTCGACTTGGTAGGGGAAGTGTCTAACAATGTGTTTGACCACCACCACCGAGGTATGTTCTAAGTTGAACAGAACATAGAGCTGATGCTGCATGGGATGTATCATTTGATGAACAGACTAAAAGCGAATTACTTCTTATCAAGGAAACATTAAAGGGCTGTTGAATATGAATAGAAGTTTGTAAGAACATAGTGGCTAATAATTATTCACACATTTTTCATAAAACTTCTAACCTTTTGTTAATCTTACCACTTTGATAAGGTAATTAGTAGTGATGGCTCGAACCCTGATTTTTTAAATCGATCCGAACTTAAACTGAATTCTAAATAATTTTTTCGAACCCGAACCGAACCAAGAATCATTTTAAGTCGAACTCAACATTTTTTGTCATGTAAATTGTACCTACAAATTAAATCAACCATACTTAATAATTAGTAATTGCCATTATATTTTAAGTTTTCGTATTACCTATTCTACATTTTAACTTTTAAGTCTATGCAACTGTATTTATAATGAACTTAGATAATATTATTTTTTTTCTTACACAGGTAGTAGTTACACAAAAAATAATTATAATATAACAACTAAAATTAACTATTAATAATTAAAAAAATGTATTTATAATAAAAATATACATATTTATTTTTAAAATTTATTAAAAAATAATAAGTCAATAATTATATATTATCATGTAGAAATATCAATTGACTTTATGACAATACAATCAGTAAATTATAATCATTAATAACTAATTCACAAATTTAGAAATACACCATTGTCTATTCATATTTCTATTTCATAATAAAAACGTTTTCAAGTATTAACAATATTGATAAATAAATAATATCAATAATTCATATTACAACATTGAAAATTCGGAGTATCTAGAATAAAATCATTGAATGTTTAGTGTTTGTTGGCGAGACGTTTTTTTACCATATTTTCATTCAGGGGCATTTTTTCTTAGATTCCTGATTTACCTACAGTAAGTGTCGTGTGGGTCACTGAAATAGTCTAATGTATGTGTTCATTACTTAAATTCGAGTTCAATAATAAATTATTTAACTAAAACTATTCTGAGCGGAGTCTGTCAGCCTATATCAAATACCTATAATTCAAGATATTATGTATTTTGCAACTGCTATTAAAGTAATTAATTTTAAATAAAATTATTTTTTTATAAATTAAATTGTTTGCTGAAAACATGATTTTTATTTTATTTTAATATTTAATTATAATAAGAGTGTATAAATTTTATATCATATTATTATATGATTATTATTATTACTGACTTTTGAGGCAATATCTATTATTCATAGACCTGTATAAATAGGTTCACAGTACAAACAGGTAACAGTTTAAAATCTTGCTTAAAAGTGAATCTAAACATTTTTTAAATTTCATTGCGTGTACTGTTTAAGTTTATAATGTACTTTGAAGTTGTAAGTTTCCACTAATAATATTTTTGACTTCCAATAAACTGAAATTCAAATGCCTAAAAAGAACAATATATTTTTTTATATATTAATTTTAGTTTAGAATGCTCGAGGAACCATGTATTAAACTTTCAAGTCTTAGCCATAAAAATTAAGCATTTTAACATTGTATAAATTTTCTACTAACCATGCTATTTTAATGTGAGAATTATTAAAACCATTAATTTTCAATAAATCACAAATGTTTTTAGTACAGAAGAAATAAACTACTTATGTTCGTCAGCAAGGTACCGTTTTAAGGCAGGTGTTTAGTAAATATTTTTTTTTATATTGTGTTTTAAATTTTAAATTTTTATTACTGATATTTTTATTAATTGACTTATTATTTTTTTTTTTTTACGTCAATTTGTCCTGGATTGTGTATATTATACATAATTATTGTATAATTTTGTGAGCAATCATGTTGAGATTTTATCAGGCTAAAGGTATTAGTATGTTGTATTTCACCCATACTGGCAGTGTACATTTATATTGACGGAATTGTGGTTGGTACTTTTTACAAAATAATTTATTATCAATGTTTTATAATATTTAGTTGATAAAGGGAGCCCTGTATAATATTGTATTTGTAGAACTGTTAAAAGAACAATTTTGACAATTTCAATTAAAATATAAACCGTTATAAATTAATCATAATTATTATGTAAAATGGTTTTTATAAAACTATACAACGAATGGATCAGTGTATGAAAAAAAATTCCATTTTTGGATAAAATTAAAACTATATAAAAGGAATTAAAAAATGTAATACATTTATATTTATTAAACTAATATAAACAATATCAATAAGAATATTATGTTTATTATAGTTTTCTAAAACAAAATAAACATGTCCATGAGGTCAGTATTAATTGCAATTGAAAGTTATATTAAATGATTTTAAGATGGTTGATTAACAGATGGCTGTTTTACAAATACAACATATGTAATAGTATTGACGATTAATTTAACTCCTTCCATCAAAAATTCAAAACCTTTTTAAAATAATTCTTGAAAAGAACCTTCATATTTAGATAAATACATGTTAACCTATAAATCTATTAAAAATAATACATTTTAGGACGGCTGGGCATTAACAAGTCAAAATTAAAATTGAGTTAAAATGTCACTTTAATATTAACTAAGTTCAATGACTCTTTACTCTTTTGAAACTAATTTTTAACTTCAGTTACATATTTAACATATTTAACGTGTTAATTTTATATAGATTTATTAAATTTAAGTTAAACTTTTCATTATATATTAACCATTTATTTACAATTTTGTTACTTAATGCAATATTAGATAGGTATGATAATTCATAGAAATGTACAAAAATAATATACAGAAAATGTAGAACTATTGATTTGTGATTAATGATTATTTTCTATAGATATTACTATACGTCTATATTAAATTATGTATAGACTGTATAGTATGTACTATGTAGTCATTAAAGTGGTAAATACAACATGAGTTTTAGGGTATCATCCTAAGTCCTAGCTGGTGCACTCAAAAAACAAAATAAGAATTAGGTTGTTATTTTGCCGCATATTATATTTACTGTTTATATAATTGTTCTATAATACTATGAACATAGTTCTAATAAGAACATTGGACATATTATTATAAATTATATGGTTGTATCAAGCTCCCACCCCCTAATTTTGTAGGTAACCTGCTTTTCTTACCAATTTGAAATTTTTTACTTGACAAAATTATTAGTTAACTTTTGACTTAACTTTCTTCATCTTATATTAACTTAATGAGCTTAAAAAAATCGTTAACTTGCCCAGCCTTGCATTTATGTGACAATATTTATTTTTAAAAGTTGAATAATGTAATTATTAAATAAAAAAATTTTTTAAAGAAAAAATTACCTGGGTATTAATTTATATTAAAACTTAATAGCTTAGTGTGAGCTAACTTTCCAATAAATAAATTTTTCTTTTCACGATATTTTAAATGCTTTTGTTGCTAAGAGGATATCAAAATCAAACCTGAAAATTGTCTTATTAGTTTAATTATTTAATTAATTGCAGACCTACTATCAACTTAAATGTAAGAATATAGGGTTTAATTGATATTTTAATTTTAAGCGAGTTAAAACTAAGTATGTAAAGTATTACAATTTTAAAATACTCATCACTATTTACAATTTAAACATCAATAAAAGTCTATGATATTCTCTAGATAATTACCAAGTAATATAACAGGTCAATTGATTCTAGTTTTAAATGAAGAACTGTTCTATTTAAAGCTAATAGCTTACAATCGATTTTGCTGAACACAAATTTACCAGATATAGTGACTGTTGACATGTTGTAGATTTGTAAGATTGGGACAACACACGGGTTCGTGTTCTCTTAATGTTTACATATAATAATATAAAAACATTGCCTATTTAAAGTAAAACTAACCTTCATATTCTCCCCAATTATTTGATTTATATTATGCCATTAAGAACTTGTACATTTTAATTTCTGATATAAATGTTTATATGTCTTCAATTATTGTTAAACAATTCCAAAATCAAAAAATAATGTCAGGTAAGTATGTTTAAAATATAATTAACTAACATTGAATTTCAATATTTAAAAAATGGTAACATAATATTTAACTACCACACAGTACATAATACACTACATACACATAACACATATAGCACCATAATACACTTTGAAAGTACCTATATTATTTTTGGATAACATTTATTTATCTCCTTTGGTGTATAATACAATCTTAATAATAATATGGAACTAAATAACAAAGTTTTAATTTACTAAATTTGGATATCAGAAAATAATATTCAAGAACAAAACTTTAGTGTTTTAAATAAAAAATTATAAAACTACTTTAATCTAACAGATTTTGTAAAATTTCTTACATCAGACACTTCTAAAAAATTATTGTGGATTTATGATCAAATTTTTTTTAATTTCCACTAAAAACTATTTGTGACGAATCTTTATACTTAAATTTAAATTTTTTGACTAAGCAAAGCATTTTTATTGACATGAATTTTAAACAAAATATAATAATAATATACAACAATAATATAGTCGAAAATTTTTTATCCCAATAAATTGCTGAAAAAGTGTCAGCATATTTTGAAAATTTGATGGCAAATAACATTTATGTGAAAATGACAAGTACCTATCTACGATTTTTTTATTATTGACTTTCACCAAAAACAAAATTGATTTTGTCAAAAAGTGATTTTGAATACTAATGGTAATTTTTTACTTTTGACTCCCCTGAAGTACCAACTACTCTTCTACCACAAAAGATGCTGAAGTAGAAAATAGAAGCATTTTTACTGCTCCAAAACCAGGGCAAGTTGTTGATAATTTTTTACTGAGGTAAATTGATAAAAAATATTTTAAAAAGTTTAAAGTTAATAGTTATCCTATTTTTTTTTTTAACTCAGTCAAAAAAAAGTTACATGGAATTTACAACTAACTTGTTAACTTAAGTTAAGTCATTTTTTAATTTTCTTAATACATAAAAAAAAAATGTTTAAAAAAGATGGTAACTGGATGTTGCTCTGCTGTACCTACAGTTGGTGACAATAGTTTGTCATCAATTACAGTATATATGTAAAAGCTTGTGGATTGATAAACCTTCCATAATTATTTACAATATTACAGATTTTATTGAATTGTTTAATTAACCATTAGGAAGTAATAATAAAAATTTAAGTCCATAGTTCACCACATATTATTGTAAAAATCAATAATAAATTCAAATAAAATAGATAAATTTAAACTAAATATTTTTAACCAAGCCAACAATAATGATAATTTTGAAAATTATTACTTATATTTTTACTGTAGGTAAATTCAATACATAATAATACCTATGAAGTCTGTCTTATAAATTTAAATGTATATTAATGCTGTATGCCTGTATTTATCCGTATAAGGATAAATGTACAAGTGGAGAAATGGACATAAAAAAAATACATGTAATAAATAATAAGTAGTAAAAACTAATAATTAAAGTACAGTATCAAAAACAACTAATCTTATTCATAATATTTATACTTACTATAATACAATCTTAATCTTAAATTTTATAAATTATAATACATATTATATTAATTAAGTCACATACTTTGGTTGATTCCAAATAAAAGTATAACATTTTGTAGTATGTAATATTTATTATCATATCCTATAAAGTGCGATTCGATATGCGTGATTGGAAATACATAATAGGTATATAATATATACGACATACGCATGTATAGTATATGTCTATGGTTGACGAGAAATAAAATTATTGATTATTATAATTATTATTATTACTATTATTATTTTTTTTTTAAATTTCAGCTTTCGATTCCGTTATCCGTTTGCTTCGGTCACGTCCTCCACAAAACCAGCTCTCGTCGAATAAATCACAAATGTTTTTAGTAAAGAAGAAATAAACTACTTATGTTGTTCAGTAAGGTAGCGTTTTAAGACAGGTGTTAATTTATAATTTATATTTTATGCATTATTCAATGTAAATTTTGAAGGTAGAGTAATTTGTAGTAACATAAAATATTTTTTCAGTATTTCAGGTGTAGTTTTTTTTTTTTTTGAAAATTAACAACTGCCCTCTGATAATGAATCTTGATTATGCCTCTGATTATATTTATGTACCTCTTTTATACATAATATAACCATGACTTCTGAAGTTGAGATGGATTAACAGACAATAGACTTATAAGGAATTTAACACATAATATCAAAACTTAAATCACTTTTGCCGGGTTGCATGAAAAATGTATTAATCTAACGCTCCAATACAATTTTTAAGGACCAATCATAGGCCACTAAATCATGTTTAGAGGACCATTAGCTCACTATCTATTCGTAAAATGTGTAGTGATTGTTCATGCAACCCGGCATATTTTTTTAAATTTCAGCGCTCGATTCCGATATCCGTTGCTTTGGTCACGTCCTCCACAAAACCAGCTCTCGTCTGTCATCCTTGCGACGGTTGGCACTACCGACGGGCGTCTCTGTCGACGTGGCGACTGCTGGCATATTCTGGCGCTGCGTCTAGTACATAGATTCATTTCGGCTATTTTCAAGCGTCACCGCGTCGTCCGTCTCTTGGCTGTCGGAGTTTTAATATTTTTTATACCGTTGGTTGCTCTATGGTCGTTGATTGTTTTTCAAATTCTGTCATTCGGTTCAGGCCAGGGTAGTTGTTGTACAATTAATAATTGTATTACGACTACCTTCGTCTGGAATATGGATTGCCGAACATTATTGTTCGTGTGCCGAGTCTAACGCCGTTGAAAGTCAAAATCAAGTAAGTACCGTTTTCTAAATTGAATACTATACGCAAGGGAATGCCTTCACTGCTATATTTTTGCCGTCGAGTCCGAACGGTTTAACATTTGCGATTTTCGCGTCAGCTACCGTCTAAAAGGCCGTTTTTTAATCGACTGAACTACACTACCCGGTATGACCGCGACCACTGCGTAGTATGGCCCAGTCGCTATGAAAACGGCTGTTTGGACAGTAGGTTCTGTACCGAAACGGTAAGACCGTTCAGACTACGTTGAAAATGCCGCAGAGTGCCCTAACACTCTCGACGATACAGTTAGATTTTATTGTGTCTTCATGGTGCTCACCAAAATAATTTATGGTTATGTCACTAATAATATATTTGTTATTTTTTCACTGTGTTTCTATACATCAATCAATATGGGCGGAAGAAAATGCAAGATGGCAGCGAAATTGGCAGTAACACTCTCTATCTCAAAACTGATCCGTTGTTTTCACCTTCTTCAAGATATCAGCCATTTTCCCGTGCGTACTTCAAAATATAACTACCTTGATCTTGTAGCAGCCTTATTCCTAGATTAACGTATTTACATACATATTCCATTCAGACTAAATATCTAAATGCCACAGTCTTCACACGTATGTGTCTATTCGACGGAAAAACCCGCTATGGGATAGAAGTATGTGTGTCAAGACTGAGGTATTTAGACACTGAGGCATTTAGTCTGTTTGGAATACGTATATAAAACGTCTAGTCTTGTCGACATATTACATCAAGGATGCCACTATTTCGGAACAATTAGGTAATCTAAAATATGTACATGGAAACAGGAGCTGTATTGAGATAAAATTATTATCTGACCTAACCAACCAATGAATAATATGTTTTCTCGGATTTAAAAAAATGTCCGTTATAATTTTGTCTTGTGTTTTATTTAGTAGTTTATTTTTATTGTAAATATCTATTGGATGCATTATAGTAAATATTTTTTTTGTATATTGTGTATTCAATTTTAAATTTTTATCACTGATATTTTTATTAATTAACTTATTATTTTTTTTTTTTTACATCAATTTGTCCTAGATTGTGTACATCATACATAATTATTGTATAATTTTGTGAGCAATCATGTTGAGATTTTATCATGATAAAGGTATTAGTATGTTGTATTTAACCCATACTGGCAGTGTACATTTATATTGATGGGATTGTGGTTGGTACTTTTTACAAAATAATTTATTATCAATTTTTTGTAATATTTATTTGATAAAGGGAGCCCTGGATAATATTGTATTTGTAGAACTGTTAAAAGTACAATTTTGACAATTTCAATTAAAACATAAACCGTTATAAATTATTCATTATTGGTTGATTCCAAATAAAAGTATAACATTTTATAGTATGTAATATTTATTATCATATACTACAAAGTTTGATTCAATATGATAACATTATAGTTATTTTATGACAATTATCGTTGATCTTATAATTTACGTATATACAAGAACTAAAACATAATTTTTGTTTAAATATTTTAATACTGATCTATTGGATGTATTAAAGTAAATATTTTTTATTGTATATTGTGAGCAATCATGATGAGATTTTATCAGGATAAAGACATATTAAACATTAAAGGGCTGTTGAATATGAATAGAAGTTTGTTAGTACCGATGCCTAATAAGTATGGACCGAATTTCAGTGCAAAGGGCACATTTTTTGGGTTAGTCTATCCAACCTAGAGTATAGGACATGCATATAATTTGTTTCATATAACAAATATACAGCACACTTTTATTTTACAAACTAAGAACATTTTTTTTAAACATTTTTAAGTAATTTAATTTATCTTAAGTTCATATTATTCAGAAATTGAATAAACCTATAGTATTAATTAAGAAATTCAAAATATTTTATCAAGCATATTATTTTTATAATATTTGATTTTAAAAGCAGAAATGCCACACTTTAACTTAAACTTCCTATAAGTTATCTTCATAACAAATGATCATAGAATGCTGATTTCAGTGGCAAAAATTTAGTCTTGCTTAAAATATACAAATAAGTATTAAAGTACTGTTTTAAATCACAAGTCTGATTTTGATTATTCGTACTATAATATAGAGATATTGAGATTGTCCATAAGACCATAACAATATTGTTTTGAAAACTGAGTCTAAAAAGACTTCTTAAGAAAAATTATTGGAACACAATATATCCTTACAATATTACAATTATAAAAATGATCAAGTCCAAAAATGCACTTATGTGGTAACAAATTTTCAAATGTGACTTCTCTCGTAATATGGAAAAATATGCAGAAATAGGTTGTCAAATTTTGTATTTAATTTCTCTATTTTACATAGAATTATGTACGTCTACTACAAAAAAAACCATGCAAATGCAAGATATCTTAAATCTTAACTATAACTAATACACTTTAATATTTTCTGTACTATGCAATCCTTATTGTTGTTTTTTAAATTACATATTTTTTTTTTTTTAAAGTTATCTTTATATTTTTCAAGTGTACAAAATAAGCTTTTCGATAAATACAGTTCATTAGATGATGGTTAATAAACTGCTGAAATTTGAAGTCAAGCATATTATTATTTAGTGTATGTAAATTAAATATATGATTTATAACTGTATGTCTGTATTAAATAATAATATAACAAATTTTTGTATAATATTATGTTGTAAGACTTGTGTCAAAAATCATTTATACAATATTGCTTATAATACAAAATAAAATGTGCCCATGCATGCTTTATTTTGTCTTTATTATTTATTTATAATATTACTTATACAATAAGCTAATATTAAACATTTTAGATTCTGAGCAAAGCGACGAATGTATTGATTTTACAACGCTGTGTTTTTTTATTTTGTGTCATCACTGTTTGGGGCCGTAAAAGTAGCTGTGATTTCGTCAACAACAACTTTTCTGGTAGGAAAGTGAATCTAGTTGTTGCATTTGGGAGGTCAAAATTAAAAATTCCCAATAGTTTTCAAAAGCGACAGTAAAAACAAAACTCGTGTTATGTCCTTCTAGACATCTAATGTACAGCAGAGCGACATCCACTTACCCTCTTTTTTAAATTACTATTTCTACTAAAAACTTAATAAACCTAACGGAAAAAAAAAATTGAACGCATATTCATCGCATACTTTGATGGTTTTTAATGCATGAACTTCCGAGACCTATTCATATGAATAACAATATTGATGGATAAATAATACCAGTAACTTATAGAATAATATTGGAAATTTGGAATATCTAGAACAAAATCATTGAATGCTTAGTGTTTATTGGTGAAGTGTTTTTTTTTTAAACCAGAGCTTTTTTTACCATTTTTATTTAGGGCCTCTTTTTTTTTAGATTCCTGATGTACAGTAAGATTCGTGTGGGTCACTGAAGTAGTGTTATGTATGTGTTAATTACTTAAATTTAAGTTCAATAATAAATTATTTTAAACTAAAACTATTCTGAGCGGTGTCTGTCAGCCTATATTGAATATCTATTTCAAGATATTATGTATTTTGAAGCTGCTTCTAAATTAGTTAATTTTTCCATTGGTAGGTTGTTTGCTGAAAACATGGTATTTATCATATTTTAATATTTAATTATTATAAGAGTGTATATATTTTATATAATAATATTATAGTATAATTATAAATGACTCTTGATTTAATACCTAATATTCATAGATCTGTATGAATAGATTCAGGGTATAAACAGGTAGGTATCAAATTAAAATATTGCTTAAAAGTGTATTTAAAATTTTTTTAAATTTCATTGCCTGACTGTTTAAGTTTATAATGTACTTTGAAGTTATAAGTTTAAACTAATAATATTTTTGACTTCCAATAAACTGAACTTCAAATGCCTACAAAGAACAATTGTGCCAATAAATTTTTTTAATTATTGATTTTAGTTTAGAATGCTTGAGGAACCTTGTATT
>CAUJSE010000008.1:31268-52463 GCA_963422505.1 Pseudognaphalium luteoalbum
CGTTTTCGTCGCTTACCTCTTAACTTTGTGGCTAATCCGTCGCCGGCGTCGTGCGCGACGTGTTTCTTGTCGTTGTCGTTAACCCCCTTTGGGGGGTCACAGCGGTGACCGTATTTCACTGTTGCGGGTAGGCACGTCGCGCGTGCGGTTTGCGATCGTGAGCATCCCGCCGGTGCTGTCGTCGACTGACGCGACTGTCGCCCGTGGCTGGATTATCCGCGTCTCACCTCAAGACTGCCGTCCCCGTCACCAGCGGTGGAATTGCCAATCACGGAGACCGAGTGTGCGAAGCCGTCAGTTTTTGTTTTTTTTTTTTTGTACAATATTACCCAATTACATTTACCTATTAGTATTCGTGTAGTTGCTGTGCCTAACACACGGACCTATTGTGATTTTTTCTCTAATATTGTCCAATGTATTTTTCGTCGGTGCGACGTTTCGAGTTGCTATGTTCCGCTCACGGCTGTAGACACGTGGTTGCGCATCGGAAATGTATTAGCCCGGGCTATACACTGCGTTTTTTGTCGGATTCAAAACGCAAATGGTTTGTGTCGGATTACCTTCACACGACGGACGTATAGCACCGCGTTTGCATCCGCAGCGGAAAACGACAGTCGGCTTGCGTTTTGGGCGGACTAACCCCGAAGTAATGAGTATTCCCCAATTTACATTGTTTTAAATTGGGATGGGGCTGTACCGGCTATACCTCAGAATTTCAGGTCCACCTGCTGGGTAATAGCTGTGTTAATAGTGCAATTTTTGATTTTTATTGCTTCTTATTTAAGCGAAATCTCTTTAGGCGTATCTTGATGAAAATACAAGACATATGTACATCAATTTCAGGATTTACAATTATTTTATGTTTAAATCCATAGGTGGTGATTAATAAATTAAGTTGGGGGGGGGGGGGGTTCAATCGTCAACCACAGTTATTTTTTTTAAATAATAATTAATAACTACCAATGTAGTTCGAAATATTCTTAATGTATTGTAATACTAATATGAACAAATGTCTAATAGACTAAAATATATTAATCTATTGAATACTATATTACTATCACAATATTAATATAAACATAAAAAATTAAAAATTGATACACAAGAAATACTTCAAATTATTTAAATAACTCACCGGGAAACAATTATTTCTGAACATCTTTTGTTAACGCTCTGATTTAAAATATTTATACTCCACGATTTATAATTTAAATTACAGTGTAAATTACTCATTCAGTGCGACGTGTGTTGTGGCATACTGCAGTTCGATTAACATTTCGTCGATTTCGTGAATTTTAATTAAGTTAATTTTTTTTATCCATTCAATTTTAACTTAATTAGATTTTAAAAAATACATTTGTTAACTTTAACTTAAAATACTTTTTCTTATATTGACTTAACTTAATGAGTTAAAAAAGTCTTTAATTTGCTCAGCCATGTATAAGACTACTAAAACTGTAGGTACATAACTTCGATACAACATTTGGATGGTGGGGCTAATCTTTGACTGGGGATGGTAGGGGTGATAATCTGCAACTGGGGGGTGGGGGGGGGCTATATGTTGATGGTACGTTTTAAAAGTTGTCCTAAGCCATTTTATCAACTATTTATTCTTTACGGAGCTAAAAATGGCAATTATTCTCAGATTAATTAACTGAAAAAACTACAGAAATATATAAAAATGGATATTCCAATTTATTAAATAAAAAGTAAAATTATTGTTTTTATCATAATTTTTGTAAATAACCTTTTTAAACAATTTTTTAGCCTCAAACATACTAACGTTCGAATAATGTTAAAATGAATAATATTGTTTTATTATTATTTAATGTTTATAAATCGTTTATATAATATTAACTGTAGCCTATAATATCTGATAACATTATTGAAACTTTGATGACAAACAATATATAAATAACCAATGTATTGTGCTGACCACTGCAGAATGCAGAATATTCATATGTAATATATTATACATTTATTACATTATATATAAGGTATAAGTATTTGTTAGTAATACTGAAGAACAAATTCTGTATAATTCATTGTTTAATTAGATTATAAATGAGAATTTATATAGGTAGGACAAATAAATAAAATGCATGTTATTAATTAATGAAAATAATGTATATTCTTTATTAAGACAGATACATATTTTATACGATTGATAACTAAAATTGTAAATTTTTTATTTTTTTGCTAAGACTCTTTAGCTACAATAAATTAAAAAACTTAAATCAGAAATAAATGAAGAATTTGTAAAATCATTGTTAAAAACATTAATTGTCTTTTTTTTCCCCGAAGTTGCATGATACAACCCATAGTGCTAAGGGTATACTCCATCTAATTATTAATTAAACGTTAATCAATCATTTGTCCAATGATTAGTCCCATGTGATTTAGTATTATTTATATTTAAAAAAATGTATAGCCTAAATCTTTCTACGTGTCTATTAACAATTTTGGACATGATCTGAAAAAAGAACAAATAATAAATGTAGTAAATGAATCAAACTAGTTGGCCCAGGATCTATGTGGATAAAAATATTTATTTTTTTTAATAGTTAAGTACATATTAGGGATCTGATGCTCAATACATTTTCAATGTTTTTCTAGTATCCAGTGAGTCTATAAACATGTGATGAAAACATAGAGCTGAAATATATGTTATTCAATTTTAGAACTGTAATTCATATAGGCGATTTGTGTGACTCATATTTACTTAAAGAATCCACCTATTAGAAATTATACCTTTTCGTTAGCTCACATTGGTAATTAGGCATAAGTGAACATGGAATAAATTCAACTGAACTTAGAAATCCACATATTAATCCTAAGTATAGAAATGTCATCGTATGATGCGTGGAAAACATTGAATCTCTATCTACATATATATTGTAAATTTCAACCCGTTAATGAATGATAAACATACCGGTTCGGCGTACATTTTTACTTTAAATAGTGGAATTCTAGACATATTATTATGAGTGTAACTAAACTTAATTACTAATCAATAATTAAATTTAATCAATTATCTGTCCAATGGTTAGTCCCATGTGATTTAGTTTAGGTATATTTAAGTCAATATTTTCTTAGTATCTTTTTCTTTTTCATTCTGTTTTACTGGTTGTCCTACTTGTAGAAAAAAAGAATTTGCTATAATTGAATAGTTTGAACTTTTTGAATACCTTTTGGTATGACTTTTAGTGCCAAATTTACTGTAAGTTCTAAATAGAAAAGATGTGTAATAAACATATGGCATTAACTTCAACTGTAACATTTTCTGTAAATGCACAGGTTTTGTGTATCCCTGAAGTGACCAAAAACTGTACAACACACTTGAGATTAGCTCAAACAATTTCTTATGAACACTGCAAGTTACAGGTGTGAAAAAAAACATCATATCATGAAAATCGTTGAAATGCCTAAGTTTAATGAAAAAACAATAGGTTATAATGTACGTGTTTTATCAAAAAAGAAAAAATTTACAGCCTCAATCTTTCTACGGGTCATTAACAATTTCGGAAATGATCTGAAAAAAGAACAAATAATTAATGTTAGTAAATTGAAGAAACTAGTTGGCACAGGATCTATGTGGATCCAAACAATTTATTTTTTTTAATAGTTAAGTACCTATTATTGATCTGATGCACAATACATTTTCAATGTTTTTCTAGTGCAGGGCAGTGTGCAGCATTCATCGACGACCGCGGGACAATCCCAAACGTCTGCGGTTCTCACCGAGAGGTCTTGCTCAGCAGCTGCAAACAATAAATGTCGCATGTCAACAATATATCACTGTTGCAGATGTCAAAAGTCAAAAAGATGTATGCTGTACTAAGGTATCAGGGCAGGTATTCATTATACTAGAAAATATTGGCCAGAGTGCACTCATATTAATATGATATCATATAACACACTAGTCACCTGTTCAGGCTTCACGTCCTCGTGACAAGGGTAAAAGATTTCACCACGGTGGAAGAATTGTAAGAACTTAAAGTATTAAAAATTGGAAAGCTAAAAACTCACCCGGTACATCATTATATTTCCCTCTGCAAATGACGCGCAGTTCGTCTGCCAGCCTTGACCCACAATATTTGTCTATGTTGTCCAGTATAGGTCGGGTCGACGTTTAATCATGGCACTCGATAACCCGACCAGACAGAAGACCAGCAAGACTACACTGAGGTTCTTCATTTTTGAAATTCTGATAAAAATCAACCTAAATATCACAAAACATTAATTAGGAATAGATAATCTTAACATAGAATTTTAATTATGATCTTCGACTTATGGGTATTATGTGTACAGTAATTTTTTGCACCAAACATTGGAGGATTGAAATTATAAATAACGTCGGTTTAATACTGTTTAATCGTAACAAGTGTAAGCACAGTTTAATGGACTGAAGAGTCTGCATCAGTTTAATAAATATTTCATGGGGTGTATACGAACATTGATACAAATGTAAGGATTGGTTTCTACATTTTGAATTCAAATTATCCATAATATGTACATAAATGATAAATCGATCGTTGTAAACCTGATCATGAACTCGACAAACTAGTAAGAGACAAATGTAACATTGATTAACCCTCAGCAATATTTTAAAACAAACAGTTTTAACTGTACAGATATTAAGTTGGAGTACAGTGTAATTTGTATTATGTTATTGAATTACCAGTGAAGAGCAGTTGTAACCAATATTTACCCCATTTATTCTTGTTTTGTAAATTTGAATTTTTACCATGTCTTTATGTCTGACAAATACTGCTGTAATTGAATAATTTACTAAAAAATCTCTATTCGACACATTTATTCAGGTAGAATGTTATGGGATCGAGTCAGAAAACATTTGATTGGACATCATAAATCATATAATCAATATTTAAACAAAACAAATTATTGAAAACGTCTAATGATATGAAAACTTTTAAGATTAATTTTGTTGACTGACTTCTTTTTGTCAAACATTTAGTTATGGGGACATTTTCATGAGCAGTGTAAAGTTATATTGAGTCTCTCAGATTATGAATTATTACAAAATTCAATAACAACATTGTTCATCAGAATTAATTGTTTTCTTTTTTAGTTTATTGAATACTGTGTGTCCATTACACGGTACAATTTAAATACCATGTACAATTGAAAAATTTCAGATAACTAACAATTGGAATGTTAATGTAATTGTGGCGACGAATAGTTAGGTACTATAATATCGACTAGAATCGTTTGAAATTAGAATTAAATAGCAAATAATGATTAAACTCTTAAAATGGTAATTTGTGCTCTTTGTAAAGTTGACTAGGTACACTTAATTTAGTTGTTATTGAACAGTGTATAACTATTCTTGAATTATTTGTGAATTTCATAAGGTGCCACAAATCATAACAATGATGTACAATTCATTATTGAAAAAAGATATAATTATAATGATGAGAAAAAAAATTTTTTTTTTTTTTTTATAAATTTGTATACATTATGGCTTAGACGCCGTTGCTTTCAATTTAAATGTAGTGTAAGGCTTTAGCGTTTATGAGTTTGGTCGAACAATGCAAAAATGATATAGAAACAAAAAGTTACTGTTTATTACATACTATCAAACTGAGATATCGCATTAATTCATGCTAATCACAGATGCGCCATTGTACGACGATTTATCATGATGTACATTCTACAAGAGGTAACTTTGAGAGTTTGAGATTTTGATGTTATGAATTTTTTTTTATTAGCAGTTCATAGTTTCTTTTAAGTCGTTTTTACGCATTTATAGTTGACGAGCTTTTTTTTTTTTGCCATTCGAATCCATGAGTTGATCTATGACTGTATCAGTATTGCATAATAACTATATTACGTTCCTCGATGGTAAAATGTCCCAGTCTAACGCGGAATAAAAGATAGAGCAAACTGTACTTACCAAATAAAGTGGAATGATTGACGATTTCCAATTAATTCAATTTGGGCAGAGTCTTTAAAAAATATTGAGCAAAACGAACGAGACTAGGAAGCGTATTCACGGCAACAGGTTTCACAAATTCAAAGTGGTGGTCACGGGTGGCCTGCTATCAGCTCCGACGGGGAGGACGCTTGATTATATTACATGGAGGATTTTTGTCGTCCATTAAGCAATATAAAACGATATACGTAACGCGCAATTATCGATTATTCATTTCTTAAATTCATTCTCAGGCTCGTTGACAACTATTTTGTAATAAGACATAAGTATCTAAAACTTTGTACCATTTACTTTAATACAGAATTAATATTTTAATTAACGAACACATAAAAGGCGAGAATATCACCACTTTTTTATAGACGCGCCCAGATGGCGTTGTGGTGGTCTGCCAGCAACCGCGGAAAGAACAGCGTTCAAACAATAGGAATATTATATATTAGATTAAAGTTGATTCTGATCATTAACTGCCCTATTAAACATGCAAATGATAATAAACATTCCGGCCCAATCGTGTTTGCACCTAAAACCTTGCCCGGCTACTGACGTAGACATCTAGGTGATTGAGACCTAGTACTAAACTCCGCGTAATGTATTACATCGTCACCGCTGTCAGGAATGCACTGATGATTTTGCGCTCAGATTTTGCCAACGTTTATGTTCGTTGTAAATTTGTTTTATTAGTAACCAGTGAGTCTATAAACATGTGATGAAAACATAGAGCTGAAATATATGTTATCAATTTTGGAACTGTAATTCATATATTCGATTTGTGTGACTCATATTTACTTAAAGAATCTACCTATTAGAAATTATACCTTTTCGTTAGCTCACATTCGTATTAGGCATAAGTGAACATGGAATAAATTCAACTGAACTTACAAATCCACATATTAATCCTAAGTATAGAAATGTCATCGGTATGATGAGTGGAAATTATTGAATCTCTATCTATATATATATTATAAATTTCAACCTGTTAATGAATGATAAACATACGGTTAGGTATAAACATTTTTACTTTAAATAGTGGAATTCTAGACATATTATTATGAGTGTAACTAAACTTAATTACTAATCATAAAATAAAATTTAATCAATCATCTGTCCAATGGTTAGTCCCATGTGATTTAGTATTTGGTATATTCATCAATCTATGATCATTATTTCAATTTAAATTTCACATCATTTTCCATTACATTGTTATCAAATTGGATATTAATTATACATTAAAGTGCTATTGTAGAGTGTTTAATTAGTAATTAATCATAAATTATAATATTCAATACCTATATTATGATCAAAATCCTTAGATTACAGTTCATCCATAGTATATAGAAAGAAACATACAGCTATTAAAAGCACAAAAGGCTAGCAACAGGAATATTTTAATGTTATCTTATTTGAAGCACTTGAACTAAGTTAAATTTTCGAATGTTCAGAAATCTGAGAAAAAATATTTTTCTCTCTTATATTTATTGAGTAAATTAAATATATTGAATATATTATTAAAGTATGTAGTCTATTTAAAATGTTGTGTGTACTAATTGAGAGTGTGCCAAATTTTTTATCCCCATACCTTAAAATATGATTTGCAGTTTTCAGAATTTGTATTTATTGTGTTGCAGCAAACATTAATGCCAGTTCATTCTTCTTTCTTAATGGCCCACCTTAATTAGTTTACTTTTAACTTACATATTATTATAAATATAAACAAGATGCTGACATAGATTTGTAAATAATTTATTACCATTTCTTTATTATGTGCTACCAATATTTCATTTTTTGATTATTTGGTTTAGAGATTCATTTCTATTCAAATAATATTAAATATTAAAATTGTCCCTTACATTTCCAAAATAACACTTTAATAGCACTTATTAACGTTCATACAAAATGCCCTTATTATTCAAATCCAAAATAAATAAATACAGCTTAATATAATAAACTATAGAAATTAAATGTTTATTAAATAATAAATAAGATGGTACAACTGAACAATACAAATTATACAGAATAAAAAAGAAGTTATTAACTATAAAATATACAATTTCACTACAGATGATAATGATATTTATTTGTTATACTTATTTACACTTAAATTTTGCTATTATATAATATTTAAAATTACAAAATCACAGTATAAAAATATTATCGTTTAAAAATATAACTTCTTATTATAAAAATAAATAAAGCTGTTCATAGATTATAATAACATGAGCCACTTAATGATAAATTGTAAGTCACATTAAACACAATCTCTCTCTGTATACATTTAGTTCTGATGTGTTAAATATAACAGTAAGAATAGTTCTCAACAGTTGTAATGCGTTTTTTGTGTCTTAACTTTTAGTTTATATTCCCAATCAATAACTCACATATGTAATCTGATTCATCTTTATTCACCTAAACTAATGTTTTTGTTATATTTGTGAGTTTTTAATATGCATTGTTCAATATTATATTTAAGAACTATGCAATAGTAGCACATCTCTCTCTAATATGACTATATTCATATATTTTATATTGTTGGTTTTTTTTCAAAAGTCTATTATTCTTAAAGATTGTTGTTGTCTCTCTGTGAGAACATTTATTATATCATACCGACGTATTTCAACCTAAATAAACTCAAACGATACTTATTCCAAGAATTTTTATATTTCATTATAGCAATGCATTGATTTAAATTATATTTCATAGGTTTTTTAATATTGTTATTGTTGTTTGTTAAAAATAATCATCTAATTTATACATTCAATTGATTTCACCTACACTTGTTTTTGTTCTTATATGCATCTTAATGAGACTTTTTATTATTACAGTGAATTTTTAATGTGCATTGTTCAGTATAATATTTCAAAAGTACGCTATAGTACCCAGTTTTTTCTTTCTTACACAACAGTATTTCATTCTCTTTATTATTTTAATCTCTTTGTAACTCTTGATTATTGTTGTCTTTTTTAGAACATTTTTTACATAGTTTTGACGCAATTTAAATAGTTTATCTTATATTTCCTTACAATGTAAGCGTTTTTAACACTTCTACACTGAATATACTACAATAAGTATTGTTTAATTCATAATAACCTTAAAAATGATTTTCAATTTTTAAATTTGTTAATGACTACAGGTCTCATTATGGTGTTACCCTTAAAGTGTGTCCAATAGATGAACAGATATTTCTGAAAACCCTCAGAACAGAAGCCATAAAGTTGTTCATAGATTATAATAACATGAGCCACTTAATGATAAATTGTAAGTTACATTAAACACAATCTCTCTCTGTATCTCTGTATACATTTGTGTTAGATATAACAGTAAGAATAATTCTCAACAGTTGTAATGCGTTTTTTGTGTCTTAACTTTTAGTTTATATTCCCAATCAATTACTCACAATACGTAATCTGAAAATCTAAATATGTTCATCAGCTCAATTATTTAATAAATAACATTCAAACATTTTTCAATAATAGTAGTTAATAATAAAGACGAAAAAAAAATAAACAGCACAGAACATAAATACTAAAATCAAGCCTATAATAAATAATAATGGGCTCTTTTTAGGTAATTCACATAATTCGAACACTGTTTAAGTGAGGTAACTTGTACAATTTCTTATAAATTATCATTAGTTATTATTCAAAATTTGATGTACTATTAAGTTTTAACATTGATTATAAGTACTAAAATAAATACTTATCAATGGTTTCAACTGTTTCAAGTATCGCTTAATTTTTTGAATTAATTTATTGTGTTATAAAATTAATCTTAAAAATATTAACCATAAATAATCAAATTTTTAATATCTTCGCATACTTATTTGACATATATATTGTATTCATTATGCAAGTAGACTTTATATTGATAGAACAAAACACATAACATTTTAAAAAAAGTCATTAACTTAGTGCCAAATATTTTTTCTTTCTTAAAATTAATTTACATTTATTCATATTACCCATGCATTAGGTAGATAATTTCAAATATTATTTATTACTTATGATTTATTATAATTTGAAATGGTTGATATAGTTAACAATATTCAACAGGGGGAAATCTTTTATGTTTTTACACGTCAAATTTTACGTTTTTTTTCTGATTGTTAAGTAAACAATAAACATCCTTGACTTTGTGATGTCGTTCAAAAATCATTTGTTCATTATGCTTACATACTGTGTATATACTATATATCTACAACTATTAATTATATTGATGTAAATCAAAAATGTTAAACTTTTCATACGACACTGCTAGTTTTGTCTGTAATTTTTTTTTTTTGAGTTACTAATGTTGAGGTTTACCAGCTTGTCGAAATCTCGGAAGTAATACTGCTTCATAATCCTAATAAGCCTTAGAAAATTGTATTTTGTTTATAAAAATTAGATTGTTTAATATGGTTAAAAAAATTACTTTTGCAGATGGTGAAGTTTTTGAAATATTTTAAATTTTGTTTTTTTTGCAGGTTCTTGCAGTCTAAGCATCACATTACAGTTGCAAGGAGAAATAAACACTCTTTTCTTAAATGCTTTAGTTATCTCTATATAAAAAAAAATAATTTAAAAAACAAATGAATTAAAAACAAAAATTTAACTTAATAAAAAATGCCCTTCTCATTTTCTTTCTTTCTTTTAGAACCACGTTCTTTTTCCCCAATTTTCAGCAAATTTTAGCATTTTTTAGCATTTTCTAACTTGAGATTATCTAACAAAAATAAGTAAAAATTTATAAAACGAAAATAATATTTACAAAACATACGCAACAAATCTTACTCGAAATCCTATGTTCGCAAGAATAGTTAATTGTTTAGATAACTGTAATAACAAATGAGCTACTTCCAGATTATTGTTATTTTCATCTAGATAACATTGCTTTCTTCCGATATTCCTTTTTAGTCTGATTGAAACGGCAAATATTTATAGTTCTACATGAATAATTAAAAATTAAATTACTTTCTTCTCAGTAGTCGACTAAGTAATCCCAAATGTTACATAAAGATGTAAGTCTATTTATTTATTAAATATTTGAATTATATATATCATATATTTATGAACACAATGATATTTTCAAGTCTCATTTTTTGAAAAATTTAAACCGAACGAACGGTATAAGTACCATCGTTACATTCTACATATCACTGTAATACATGGGTCATCCCCATGATCAAAGGCATAGCCTGTTTCTGCACTCGCTGCAAACGCAGTACGTCACTTTGCATATTATCCTTAAATATATTTTATGGTGTGATATTATTTTATACTAAAAGCACACAACTCCTGCGTGACTTACTTTAATCATTATTCATATACGATATTATAGTTATATGTTTTATATTAAGCTGTTGCCTTAATATCGCGGGCTTATACATATATATTTACATCCTCAAATACATACGTATAATTACAGCTTGCTACAACTGTGACCACGATACGGCGATCTGTACGTCTCTGTCGAGACGGCTGTAGGTTCTTTTATATGTATTACAATGAAGCATGGCTCATAACTTCTAGCATTTACATATTTTATTGAGAGGTCTTAGAGGTACCTATATGAGAGCTATACATTTGTTTCGGATAACCAAGAAGCTACATACGAAATTTTATGTTGCATATTTTTGTATATTTCGGAGTATAAGTGCTATTTTGCTTTTATTGCTTATTTTTGGATAATTTTTATAATTGATTTTTTAAATTTTTTTTTAGTAGAATAAAATATTATTTCTTAAAATAACTAGTAATTATAGTCATATTAGTAATTAATTCGTGTCAATTCATTTTTCTTCTTATATAATTTATATAATGCTATCAGAAGAAACTGTTTCGAGTTTAGGCGTTATCCCATCGACAATCATATGATAAATAATAATAATAAAATAATAATTTTTGTATACAAATATTTTTTTTTGCATATTTTAGTATTTTTAGTGCATATTGAAGTGCTTATAACAACCTTTTTTAGAGCTATAAGTTATGAACCCTACAAATAACTAATAAGCAGAGTTAGGATTTCTATACAATGGGACGTTTTTTCTTTTAGTCCAAATTGATTGTCAGATTTGCCCACGTTTTGGTCGAGAACAACTACTTTCGTTTGCATATAAATTCAACTGCGGGCGTGTTGTCCTCGTCAATTGTTAGGGTAGGACATTTTGCCCCAGGGAAAACAAATAGTGATTTAAAAATCGAAAAATAAATTATTATGTAAATGCATTTGTATTATTTATTGTAACTAATATAAATGGTATTATTTAAAAATAAAATTTTACCAATGACAATATTAGTACTTATTTAATATATTTTATATTTTAGAATTTTTGTAGTTGTTTAATATGATTACATTTTTAAATAAATATTGATTTAAAATTATTAATTAAAAATACTTCGGGATTTTAATAATTAACAGGGATGAAACATCCGCGATTCCTATGATTTATGTTTATGTTCCTTGACATAAACCAACGATCTCGTTAGCCTCAGCTCCTTGCGACGCCGAATGCTATGCCGCCATTGGCTCTCGTCCCGCGACGTGTACTACGTCGCCACGACGCCGTTCGGACAACTCGATTTCTCCGCTCTCCGTCTATTTTTTATTCGTCAAGTGAACAGCGAACACCTCCACGCTTGACGTGTCTCAATATCAACCGACCTAAAATAATGTAAGTATCATCATTTTTACACGTGCGAGAGACTGTTATTGTGTTGTTATTTACGCGGTAATAATACCATTGTGGTTTTAAAATTTAAAATATTTATATTTCAGAATAATGTAAGGACATATGACAGTCTATACATTTCACTCGTTTATATCCCGTTTGTCAACTTCTAAGGTCAACTCCTTCCAAAGCTGCAGCCTTCGTTGTCTCGAGTGATTACCCGGAACATTGCTAAAACCATACCTGCAGTTGAACGATGGACGATCTAATTCCCGATTCATGTGACGAGTACGCCCATAATGTTAATAAGGAGTGAGTACCATCTTACTGGGTAGCATATTAATTTGAAAGTTACGGCTCAATATCATAATATCCAGTGTGTACGTAGACAGATTAGAAAAATGTTTCAATCACATTTATTCGCTTTGCCAGAAACAATATTTTACGAAAACTATAAACCTATTTTATAAAGTGAATAGTATCATTTAGTTTATAATACTCTGGTTTTTAGGTTAGGTTTGAATGTACATTAAATAAATTTGGTTTTATTTAATTTTTTATTTTATAACTGCTTGTGTTAATCTAGTAACACTATGTTATTTTTTTTTTGTTACTATTAGTTCTATAATTTTGACTGTTCCGCATTTTAACTGTTACCGACGTTCAATTATCCTAGACGCTATAAAGATTAGGTCGCATGCGCTCTACTATTCATATCCATATTACCGTGATTTAATGGTAATAAACAGGGCTAGGAGCTTTATGCGCTAAAAAACAATGAAATATGTGCATAGGTATGCGCTAAAAAAAACCAAAATATGCGGTATAATATGCATTTATTATTTTTAAAAAAATGTATTTAAAAGCATAATTATAGAGAAAAAAAATGATTTTTGAATCATAAATTCGACACACGAACAATCACATACTGACACACACCACGAACATACAATATGTCAATATCATTGCCCATTGGTATATGGGTATTTTGTTTAATTTTATCCAACGAGCGACTTCAATATAAATTTAAAACCTGGCCGGTCATTACGGTCATTAAAGGCCAATTCTTATTTCTTAGTAAAAACACTATAAACCATACGGGGGAGCGTCGCCGACGGCAATAGTGACAGCTATTGGTAAAAATAAATATTTTATTCTTGAAAACATTTTAATTAAGACGATTATAATTTATAACATTAATTTATAAACATTTACACAATATTTCAACTATTACTCGGTATAGTATAATTCAAAATATAGACTAGGAAACCGTATGTGCGGCGGCTATTTATTTTTTAATTATTTAATTTACAATATTCAACTATCAGAAACTTGTTTGTTGTAGATTTCTTATACATTTATACCATAAAATGCATTTATATACTCAAAATCTTTAAATATGCATAATCATATAAATTTAGTAAAATATGCAAAAATATGCAACATAAATTGTTGTATTTCAACTGTATGGTTCATGAAACGAATTTGTATCGAATTAGATTTGAAATATGCAGCTTCCTGAGAAAGATGCAAATGCATAAAGTTCCGAGCCCTGGTAATAAAGATTCTTTTACTGCATGATTTAATTTAATAAAATAGTTTTCAATCATTAGACGACCATTTTGGGGTTCCCACGTGTTTTTATATTTTCACAAAGTGAATCAAAATAATTGTACAATATAATACAAAACGAAGAATCTGTTACTATTTTTTTAATTCCTAAAAATGTCTAAGTTATCGTTGAAAATGTATTGTGCAATAAATGTAGTACTAAAATCAAGCACAAGATAGCCAATAATTTTAGTAATTGAAAAACTCAACCTCATTCTGAAACATAGGTATTTCACAGTCGACCCTCAGAGTTGGGTACTAACGTAACGCAAATTGCAAATTGCTTCAACGAAATTACTTTTACACTAATGCTGTAGTAATTTCATATTTTATTTTAATTAACACAGTTAGGACAAAATGACTTTATAAAAGTAATATCTATTAAGTACCTAACCGTCATTTCGCTTTACACATTTTGTTTAGTGATTAACAATGTACATTAGGTAACATTAACATTTTATTAAGTAACATTATTTGTAACGCCCTACCTTTTGAATGGAAAAATTATGTTAGTTAATGCGAATGTAATTTAAGTACAAATATTTAATGTATCTATTGTAACTTCAATTTATTACATTTCATAAGCAATTTACCCAATACTTTCTAGTCTGTACTAAACGTAAAACCTATAAGGTAAATAATTGGTCAATTTCTATTATAAATATTATTAAAACTTTAAATTTATTTATTTTGTTCATAAAAATGTATAACATATTAAGGTTATGAAAATCATAGTTTAAAAATGTTATTGAATTACTAATCACTAGCGCAGAGGACTTGGAGCATTTGCAAATTTGTTTTGCACAGTCACAAACATAGCAACGAAACACAAATTGGTTTCATGGCTCCCTCACAGAGCTTATTTAAAAGTCTTATTTCACATTTAAATTATACAACCTTAAAAGAAATACATTTTTGATTTTTGTTGTATAATATGGTTTTTGACTGGCCAAAGTTATGTTTTTCCTAGAAGCCTGATAATTGTATACAATGCAATACTTAAAGTTGTACAATTTGATACAAATAAAACTGAATCAAAATAATAAATTCAGTTAAATGAAATATTCTTGAATTTATTTTTAAAAAGCATATTTCAGGTATATTTTTTATTTTGCATATATATTCATATTGTGGGTATTCAAATGCATATTTGTTGCTTTTTTATGGTTACAAGTCCTCTGCACTACTAATCACTAATGGTATATTTGTGTACTTGACAGTTGACATTTGAAGGATATTTCAATTTTCAATAGGTTTTATATTTCTTTCACAAGAAAGCTATCTTTCTTGTGAAATACCCAAGTTCTAGTAATAATTACTGAAAAAAAAAACTCTTACTCAAGGGTTTTATACTCGTTTCGTCCGCAGTGCATTTATAAAATATGTGTATATTCTAACTCTAAATGTATTATATTTAAAAATGAAACTATACACCATTAAGAGAAAATGATTCATTGTCTATATAATTTTGTTCCATTGAGAATAAAAATGTTATAGATTAACGAAATTCATGACCAATTCATTTATAATTTAAGCATATATACCATTATCTTCCCCTTCTAACAATATTTTTATATTTTCCTCATAATGATCACTTACACAATTTCTTTTTAATATTTGCCATATACTCTTAAAAAAAGTGAATCTTCTAGTAAAAGTTTGTCAATACAAAAAAATGTTTGGAACTAAACAATTACAGTCAGCATATAAATATGTTTGGTCTTCAAAACGTACTACAGTATTTATTGGATGACTGAGTCAAATACAATATCATGCACATTTACTGTAGAAGTGTGCAATGGATCATTGATTGGGTTATCAGTGGATTTGTATGTATGTATCCCATTTATTGGACAGAAACAAAATTTACACAAATTACTGAGGTATTTAGATATGGGTGTAGTTTTTTTAGACATTCTTAGATAAATTTGTAACTTTAAAATTGTTTTATATTTACACAGTCCTTCAATAAACAACTAGCATTAATGTATGTATGTGGTATATCATTGCCATCAAGATACAGAATAAGGTTCAATTATATGAGGTTTTTTTTATAAATTTCTAAATTCTCAAAACTATAGAAAGCAATAATTCTTATTACACATATAGTTATAGCATTATGTTTTTATTTTTAGTTTGAAACATTTTTTTAAATTCTTAAACTAATGTAAAAGAAATAAAACCAGGGCCATTTAGGAACCACTGTGTAGTATTGAATGATGACTTATATTGTAAATTAATTATTTTTCAGAAATTGTACAATACATAATTGAACTTGGAAAGCACTATTAAAACTACACATTAATCATGAATTCAAAACTCAAATTAAGCCAAAGTAAGAATACATTTTATTTGGTATTTTTAAATTTGTCAATAATAACATAATAATGGATGTATGTTTTGTTTGTATTCTTAAGGGTCAGTCAAATCATTTCTCTATAAGAAAAATTTTTCGGAAGTAGATGCAGCATTTAAAACTCATAAGGAGCAACAGTAAACTCCACAAAAACCAGTTGATGAATTTTAGCACTTGATTGGAAAATTAAAGAGCAATTACTCATTAACAAAGACAAATAGATGAGTTTTATAGAAATATTGACAGTATGTGTCGACAAAATGATAGGATCAGTTGTTATTGGAACTGGATTCAACAACTACTGAAAGCTATTCTAATCGCTTGGAATTAATACAAAGTTATATAAAAACAAAAAACCTTCTATTTTGAAACATATCAAAATAAATAATGACAAATAGTTGTATTCATTAGAAAGCTTTTTAAGTAAAGAAGTTTTCAGAACATTTGTAGTTGGTAATTTCACGGATAATAAAGTTCTTCAACCAAAAAAGAAGCAATTAATAACAGGAAGAAAGAGAAACCAACTATTGTGATAAACAAATTTTTGGTGCAGAACATAATATCACTGCTAATGAAACTCTAAATAGTTTGTTCGGTGTGTTATTTTTCACTTGTGATGACGTAAAAGCTATTTGTCTACATGATAATAATCATGTGGAAATAATAATCATTGTAGACGGCACAGTGGAATCTATGACTTAACGGACACTGTGTACCAAGTTCCTAGGATTTGTACCTCAATCGTAGCTTTCGATCGAATTCAAGAATTCAGAATTCAAATGGCAAGCCCGAAATTAATGCACGTCAACAAAATATGGTTTCCTGACGTTTAGTAATGTAAGTACTTTGTGTGGGTCCGGCGGTGGAAGGATATTTGTAACAGTTTATTTGATTTTAGGACTATGGATCAACGCGCAAAAACCATTTTACTCCAATGATGAAGATGATGTATACTATATGGATAATATTAACTGAATAGCCAATACTCAGCTGTTTATTTTGGCTATCGAAAATCGTTACAACAAATTCATATTCCTCACTCCACAAGATTCATCCCACACAAAAAGTGATACCAATTTTAAGATCAATAAATTTAAAAACCTAGATAGTAAAACTTAGTTATAAGTTTGTACTGTTGTAATAGGTTTTATTTAGTTATCAGATTATATTGTTATTTAAAATGTTTTAAATAATACATTTAGTCTAAAGACTCTTAATACCTACAAGTAATGCAGAACAATCATATTTTGGGGGATTGGATTCAACTTTTATTTCTTTGACTCAAACTATTTTTAATAGTTTTTTACTTCAATAAAAATTGTCATTCTGTCATAATTTTCTTTTTCTCATTTGGTTTTAATTCGTTAATTTTTTTTGAGAATTTATCATATTTGGCCTTTCAGTTATTTTGTTTCCGATTGAAACTTGTTATGTTTTTGTTGATTTTCTACTTTTGAATTTTCAATATTTTTTAATTCTCTGCTCAGAGTATTCAAGTTTTCTTCTATCTTACTCTTTTCTATAGATTTTCAAATTATTAATATTAACAAAAACATCACTTTACAAGGGAACTGGTTCAGTAGCACTTTGTTAAGTGTAAACTCTATGTGAAGGTGCTGGATCAACTTGAATTCCATTTTAAGTGACAGTTGAGTATATAATTTTTAAGAAATATGTACATGGTATCCGTTAAGTCATAGATTCCACTGTGCCGTCTACAATTATTATTATTTCCACATGATAATTAACAAGTAGACAAATAGCTTTTACATCACAATTGAAATTTAACATATGGAACAAACTATTTAGTGTTTCATGAGCAGTGATATTATGTTCTGCACCAAACAATTTGCTTATCACAATAGATGATTCTTCTTTCTTCCTGTTATTAATCGCTTCTTGTTTGGTTGAAGAACTTTATTATCCGTGAAATTATCAACTACAAATGTTCTGAAAACTTCTCTATTTAAAAAGCTTCCTAATGGATACAACTATTTGTCATTATTTATTTTGATGTGTTTCAAAATAGAAGGATTTTGTTTTTGTATAACCCTGTATTAATTCCAGGCGATTTCAATAGCTTTCAGTAGTTGTTGAATCCAGTTCCAATAACAACTGATCCTATCATTTTGTTGACACATACTGTCAATATTTCTGTAAAACTCATCTATTTGTCTTTGTTAATGAGTAATTGCTCTTTAAATTTCCAATTGAGTGCTCCAATTCATCAACTGGTTTTTGTGGAGTTCACTGTTGCTCCATATTAGTTTTGTATGCTGCCTCTTCTACAGAACAATTTTGCTCATGTCGAACATACACATTTATACCGTTCTAAAATATTTCCTGTTAGACATTCAATAATTTCTACTGTTGATTAATAATCTAATGATAGAATCATATTTTCCGACAGATTGCTTGGTTGAACCCATTTTCGTTTATTACATATTTTTCTCAAGTTTTATAAATACTATTTTTATGTTCATTTTTTTGTATATACGTTTGACAATTTTTTTTCTACTGATATTAATTGATTTGAATGTAATTATTTTTGTACTTACTAAAATGTATTTAGTGAAATTATGTGATACTTATAACAAGCAAAAATCATTTATATTAATTATTTGTATTTATTTTAAAATGAAAAAAATCAGTACCTGTTTGCCTGTATTGATTTAAATATAACATTGTAATTTACAGTATGTATAATTTATTTATTAATTTATAAATGAGACTGATAATTTGTATACATTTATCATGACTGAAATTTAGTTATAAATAATTTTATTCCTTAGATTATTTCACTTCAAATTCATGAATATTAAATCCTTCAATTTGATCAAAAATATCTACGGAAATAATAATTCACTAAATATCTTAATTAATTAAAATATTGATTAACACGGAATAACTTCAAAATACATATGGATTTTTCAACATTTATGTTCTTAAAATTGTGATAAATACCTATTCTATTAATACCTGTTCTTATCGGTATATTCAATAGGTTTGGACAAAGTCATGAACTTGTTCTAAGGCACCTTCTAAAAAAATATTTTTTATGAATTACATTAATATATTATAAAAACAATAATCAAACATTCCATGGTCATGTCTCGTGAGTTCTATTTATCTCTACAGTCAATGATAGTCAACAAGTTATAAATAACAGTTATAAAATAAACTACAATTTTATTATGACTCTATCTTAACCATCAGTTGGATAGAGCAGAGTTCACAGAAATTACAAGATACATACTATAAAAGTTTGCTATTGGCTATCCAAATTTAATTCAACATTATTTGTAAATGTATGTGTAGTCTATAGTATATGTATATGATATTACATTGAATATGTACCTTATTGTGTGGTAATTATTGAATATATTTGTTTGAATGCAAAAAATAATAAACATAAATTAAGTAAAATATTAAATTCACGCATAATATTTACTTCTTCACTGAAGAAACTGTTGTTGAACAATTTGATGGCAGAATATCATCAACATCATCATTAGATCTGAAATTAAAATAATTTTCAGTCAGCAATATGCAAGGAATAATAAATGTTATTAATACAGTTAAGAAAACGTTTAATAATGTTAAGAATAAACCTAAAAAAGAAGTCAATCTTTTAAATGTATGAAATATATTACAATTTTATAAAGAAAAATCTAGAAAACTTTGCTCTATAAAGTTTTATAGAGCAAAGTTCACCCCTTTAACTTTAAAATACATATCAACTTTTTAACATTTGATTTCTTAAAATTATCAAACCAGGATTTTCTTATATTATAGTTGTATAAAAATTAACAATCCTAGATGCTGACTCAAAAGGTAACAACAACGATATTATTATAATATTATAGAAATACACACACTATTATAATAGTTAAATAATAATAGTATTATAAATGCAATGTTTTATTAAAAATTAAATTTATGATTAAAGGTATCTACCATAATACTATTAGTAGGTAAAATAAAAGACTTTTAAAACATTGTATCCGAAAACATATATTGAATTAATATACTTGATATTATATAGGCTGAGTAGGTTTTTTAGGAAATCAAAATATCATAGGCACAATTATTATGAATAGTTAATTATATTAAAGGTTAGGTTTGGTTAGGCTTGTATTATATTTTATAAATTTTTATTTTCTTTTTGGATAATTATCTAAACAACTAAGTGATTTATTTTTATAATTTAAAAAACTTATAAATTCAAGTTCGTTACTTGACTGTTGTCTGAACTGGTCTGGTTCAGAAGAAAAAATAATAAAAGATTCTGACTCTGACTCAGCACCTGAATGGGATTCGATTTCTGAACTACTTTGTTTTGCACTACAATCAGTTTCATTAATACACACATATTGAATTCTTTTTTTCTCTCGATCAGTTGTTATTTCTGGGAGCCAACGTAATTGAAATGTAGGGTGAAAACATGTAGCTAAAATAGCATGATTAGTTTCAGGTGCTAAATTTAAAAAGAATCAAATCTATTAGACAAGGATAATATTAGTGGAGGTATCATAGAAGCTTGAATTGTTTTAGCCGGTGTTTGAGTGAAAATAATGTTGGTAATAATACACCGTAGTAACAATTGATTTGGCCTTGCAAATAATCTAT
>CAUJSE010000009.1:0-17194 GCA_963422505.1 Pseudognaphalium luteoalbum
CAGGGCGGCCCGTCAACATAGCGATAGATAGCAAATGCAATGCACAAACGATTCAACAAGGATTCACAGGAAGAGCCGATGTTTACGTAAGTTAATATTTATTTACCTTTTTCAAATTTAATTTTCACGAATTATATTTTGCGCTCAACTGGTTTTTATTTACTTAAACTACAAGTAATTCTCTGAAAAAGTTTAATGTTAGAATTCTTTTATAACTTTTTTTGCAATTTCTCACTTCTAAACCACTTCCACTTTGTGCATTCAATTTTCAAAAATTCTTCAATAGATTGTATATTCGTAAAAATTCTTCGGAATTACGTTCTGACGAAGCGATCGGCTGTACCGGTACGACGGAATTAGCTCTTAAATGGCAAGGTTCCAGTGACTTCCGAGTTCCACACGGCGGGTGTCCCATGGGCGCTCGCCTGGTGTGCAGCTATTATAGTCCGTCAATGCCTACAGGTCGAACCCGGATCCGAGTACTCGGTGGCGTCAACGTCGTGGAATGACATACAATCTTATTCGAATAAATGATTTGAATGCTCAAAATGTGTAAGATATTGGTTTTTCATTCGACTTTGTTCTGGTCTTCAATTGCGAATAATTTATAAAATGTTTTTTGGGCTCTTTTATTCAATCAAGAATTAATACATTTTTATAAAAGTTAATTAGGCTTTGTCCCCAAAATTAAGATTTCTTCTGGGAATTGGGCTATTTCGTTCAATTAGTAATTTAAACATCTCGTTGAGAAATGAACGCTTTTTTTCTCAATATTAAGATTTTTTTTATAATCTTATGCCGGGTTGCATAATCGATCGATAAGAACAGCACGATAAGGTCTGCTATTGGTCCGATAAACCATTATATAAATATATTTATCGGTTCCACATAGAGCAACGCTGTTGCATTAATGTTGAACAACTATATAATTATTTGATAGCTTATCCGGGTCATGGTGGTATGGTATTGAATGAATATTAATATTGGTTTTTCAATTCGTTCGATATTTGTTATCATCGGTCACGAACCAAGGTACTGGTATCATTAGTTCATGTCATCGGTGCTTAGAATTTATGATAACCCACTGTTATCAGTTCAATAAAGTTATTCAGTTCTTTTTACCATTCATCCAACCGAAATCGAGCCTTCGATTTATCGAACAGATAACAACATATTTATCGGATCGATCAAAGATAAAAATCGTTTATACAACGGACCATATTATTATCGAACCGACAACTACTCATAGATCGTTTATGCGACCGGGCATTAGGCTCTTCAATTAAAGAAGGAATAATAATATTTATAGTAGATAGCCCTCAATCAGATATAATTTTGAGTGTATGTTATTTTCATGAATTATATCGATGTTTGCAGTACGTATCCAGACAATGACAGATTAATCAAGCTATCAGGGCGGCCCGTCAACATAGCGATAGATAGCAAATGCAATGCACAAACGATTCAACAAGGATTCACAGGAAGAGCCGATGTTTACGTAAGTTAATATTTATTTACCTTTTTCAAATTTAATTTTCACGAATTATATTTTGCGCTCAACTGGTTTTTATTTACTTAAACTACAAGTAATTCTCTGAAAAAGTTTAATGTTAGAATTCTTTAATAACTTTTTTTGCAATTTCTCACTTCTAAACCACTTCCACTTTGTGCATTCAATTTTCGAAAATTCTTCAATAGATTGTATATTCGTAAACGTTCTTCGGAATTACGTTCTGACGAAGTGGTCGGCTGTACCGGTACGACGGGGTTAGCGCGCAAATGGCAAAGTTCCAGTGACTCCCGAGTTCCACAGGGCGAGCGTCCGATGAGCACTCGCCCGGTGTGCAGCTATTATAGTCCGTCAATGCCTACAGGTTGAACCCGGATCCGATAACTCGGTGGCGTCAACGTCGTGGAATGACTTACAATTTTATTCGAATAAACTCATTGAATGCTCATATGTGCTGAATATCGATTTTTCATTCAACACGATTCTGTTATTCAAAGAATATTTGTTTTTCAACAAATATGCTTTTCCTGTAATTTGAGATTCTTTCATTGAATAATTATACATATTAAGATTTCAATGAAAAAAACTCAAAATGTAAAATCATAATTGCATAAAATTCAATTGGATGGATTAAGAATCTAAATTTATAAAAAAATTGAACGAAAATGAAAATATTAAAATGCAATTACTCGATACCGATGACATTGCAAATGACAAAAATGCGCATAAATGTGTTGAGAAGTTGTGTTTAGTTATAAATTCAAGCAAATGTTTACTTTTTGAAATTTCATTTGATTCATTTATTATGACTTAACCGATTTTTATCTTTACTAATATTATATTATTTAATGACGAGTTACATTGTCCAAGAGTTGACTGATAGGATTCTTCCAAGACATTTTTCCAACACTTTCACTTTGTGCATTCGATTTTCAAAAATTCTTCAATAGATTGTATATTCGTAAAAATTCTTCGGAATTACGTTCTGACGAAGCGGTCGGCTGTACCGGTACGACGGACTTAGCTCGCAAATGGCAAGGTTCCAGTGACTTCCGAGTTCCCCACGGCGGGTGTCCCATGGGCGCTCGCCTGGTGTGCAGCTATTATAGTCCGTCAATGCCTACAGGTCGAACCCGGATCCGAGTACTCGGTGGCGTCAACGTCGTGGAATGACATACAATCTTATTCGAATAAATGATTTGAATGCTCAAAATGTGTAAGATATTGGTTTTTCATTCGACTTTGTTCTGGTCTTCAATTGCGAATAATTTATAAAATGTTTTTTGGGCTCTTTTATTCAATCAAGAATTAATACATTTTTATAAAAAGTTAATTAGGCTTTGTCCCCAAAATTAAGATTTCTTCTGGGAATTGGGCTATTTCGTTCAATTAGTAATTTAAACATCTCGTTGAGAAATGAACGCTTTTTTTCTCAATATTAAGATTTTTTTTATAATCTTATGCCGGGTTGCATAATCGATCGATAAGAACAGCACGATAAGGTCTGCTATTGGTCCGATAAACCATTATATAAATATATTTATCGGTTCCACATAGAGCAACGCTGTTGCATTAAATGTTGAACAACTATATAATTATTTGATAGCTTATCCGGGTCATGGTGGTATGGTATTGAATGAATATTAATATTGGTTTTTCAATTCGTTCGATATTTGTTATCATCGGTCACGAACCAAGGTACTGGTATCATTAGTTCATGTCATCGGTGCTTAGAATTTATGATAACCCACTGTTATCAGTTCAATAAAGTTATTCAGTTCTTTTTACCATTCATCCAACCGAAATCGAGCCTTCGATTTATCGAACAGATAACAACATATTTATCGGATCGATCAAAGATAAAAATCGTTTATACAACGGACCATATTATTATCGAACAGACAACTACTCATAGATCGTTTATGCGACCGGGCATTAGGCTCTTCAATTAAAGAAGGAATAATAATATTTATAGTAGATAGCCCTCAATCAGATATAACTTTGAGTGTATGTTATTTTCAAGAATTATATCGATGTTTGCAGTACGTATCCAGACAATGACAGATTAATCAAGCTATCAGGGCGGCCCGTCAACATAGCGATAGATAGCAAATGCAATGCACAAACGATTCAACAAGGATTCACAGGAAGAGCCGATGTTTACGTAAGTTAATATTTATTTACCTTTTTCAAATTTAATTTTCACGAATTATATTTTGCGCTCAACTGGTTTTTATTTACTTAAACTACAAGTAATTCTCTGAAAAAGTTTAATGTTAGAATTCTTTTATAACTTTTTTTGCAATTTCTCACTTCTAAACCACTTCCACTTTGTGCATTCAATTTTCGAAAATTCTTCAATAGATTGTATATTCGTAAAAGTTCTTCGGAATTACGTTCTGACGAAGTGGTCGGCTGTACCGGTTCGACGGGGTTAGCGCGCAAATGGCAAAGTTCCAGTGACTCCCGAGTTCCACAGGGCGAGCGTCCGATGAGCACTCGCCCGGTGTGCAGCTATTATAGTCCGTCAATGCCTACAGGTTGAACCCGGATCCGATAACTCGGTGGCGTCAACGTCGTGGAATGACTTACAATTTTATTCGAATAAACTCATTGAATGCTCATATGTGCTGAATATCGATTTTTCATTCAACACGATTCTGTTATTCAAAGAATATTTGTTTTTCAACAAATATGCTTTTCCTGTAATTTGAGATTCTTTCATTGAATAATTATACATATTAAGATTTCAATGAAAAAAACTCAAAAATGTAAAATCATAATTGCATAAAATTCAATTGGATGGATTAAGAATCTAAATTTATAAAAAAATTGAACGAAAATGAAAATATTAAAATGCAATTACTCGATACCGATGACATTGCAAATGACAAAAATGCGCATAAATGTGTTGAGAAGTTGTGTTTAGTTATAAATTCAAGCAAATGTTTACTTTTTGAAATTTCATTTGATTCATTTATTATGACTTAACCGATTTTTATTCTTTACTAATATTATATTATTTAATGACGAGTTACATTCTCCAAGAGTTGACTGATAGGATTCTTCCAAGACATTTTTCCAACACTTTCACTTTGTGCATTCGATTTTCAAAAATTCTTCAATAGATTGTATATTCGTAAAAATTCTTCGGAATTACGTTCTGACGAAGCGGTCGGCTGTACCGGTACGACGGACTTAGCTCGCAAATGGCAAGGTTCCAGTGACTTCCGAGTTCCCCACGGCGGGTGTCCCATGGGCGCTCGCCTGGTGTGCAGCTATTATAGTCCGTCAATGCCTACAGGTCGAACCCGGATCCGAGTACTCGGTGGCGTCAACGTCGTGGAATGACATACAATCTTATTCGAATAAATGATTTGAATGCTCAAAATGTGTAAGATATTGGTTTTTCATTCGACTTTGTTCTGGTCTTCAATTGCGAATAATTTATAAAATGTTTTTTGGGCTCTTTTATTCAATCAAGAATTAATACATTTTTATAAAAAGTTAATTAGGCTTTGTCCCCAAAATTAAGATTTCTTCTGGGAATTGGGCTATTTCGTTCAATTAGTAATTTAAACATCTCGTTGAGAAATGAACGCTTTTTTTCTCAATATTAAGATTTTTTTTATAATCTTATGCCGGGTTGCATAATCGATCGATAAGAACAGCACGATAAGGTCTGCTATTGGTCCGATAAACCATTATATAAATATATTTATCGGTTCCACATAGAGCAACGCTGTTGCATTAAATGTTGAACAACTATATAATTATTTGATAGCTTATCCGGGTCATGGTGGTATGGTATTGAATGAATATTAATATTGGTTTTTCAATTCGTTCGATATTTGTTATCATCGGTCACGAACCAAGGTACTGGTATCATTAGTTCATGTCATCGGTGCTTAGAATTTATGATAACCCACTGTTATCAGTTCAATAAAGTTATTCAGTTCTTTTTACCATTCATCCAACCGAAATCGAGCCTTCGATTTATCGAACAGATAGCAACATATTTATCGGATCGATCAAAGATAAAAATCGTTTATACAACGGACCATATTATTATCGAACCGACAACTACTCATAGATCGTTTATGCGACCGGGCATTAGGCTCTTCAATTAAAGAAGGAATAATAATATTTATAGTAGATAGCCCTCAATCAGATATAATTTTGAGTGTATGTTATTTTCATGAATTATATCGATGTTTGCAGTACGTATCCAGACAATGACAGATTAATCAAGCTATCAGGGCGGCCCGTCAACATAGCGATAGATAGCAAATGCAATGCACAAACGATTCAACAAGGATTCACAGGAAGAGCCGATGTTTACGTAAGTTAATATTTATTTACCTTTTTCAAATTTAATTTTCACGAATTATATTTTGCGCTCAACTGGTTTTTATTTACTTAAACTACAAGTAATTCTCTGAAAAAGTTTAATGTTAGAATTCTTTTATAACTTTTTTTGCAATTTCTCACTTCTAAACCACTTCCACTTTGTGCATTCAATTTTCAAAAATTCTTCAATAGATTGTATATTCGTAAAAATTCTTCGGAATTACGTTCTGACGAAGCGATCGGCTGTACCGGTACGACGGAATTAGCTCTTAAATGGCAAGGTTCCAGTGACTTCCGAGTTCCACACGGCGGGTGTCCCATGGGCGCTCGCCTGGTGTGCAGCTATTATAGTCCGTCAATGCCTACAGGTCGAACCGGATCCGAGTACTCGGTGGCGTCAACGTCGTGGAATGACATACAATCTTATTCGAATAAATGATTTGAATGCTCAAAATGTGTAAGATATTGGTTTTTCATTCGACTTTGTTCTGGTCTTCAATTGCGAATAATTTATAAAATGTTTTTTGGGCTCTTTTATTCAATCAAGAATTAATACATTTTTATAAAAAGTTAATTAGGCTTTGTCCCCAAAATTAAGATTTCTTCTGGGAATTGGGCTATTTCGTTCAATTAGTAATTTAAACATCTCGTTGAGAAATGAACGCTTTTTTTCTCAATATTAAGATTTTTTTTATAATCTTATGCCGGGTTGCATAATCGATCGATAAGAACAGCACGATAAGGTCTGCTATTGGTCCGATAAACCATTATATAAATATATTTATCGGTTCCACATAGAGCAACGCTGTTGCATTAAATGTTGAACAACTATATAATTATTTGATAGCTTATCCGGGTCATGGTGGTATGGTATTGAATGAATATTAATATTGGTTTTTCAATTCGTTCGATATTTGTTATCATCGGTCACGAACCAAGGTACTGGTATCATTAGTTCATGTCATCGGTGCTTAGAATTTATGATAACCCACTGTTATCAGTTCAATAAAGTTATTCAGTTCTTTTTACCATTCATCCAACCGAAATCGAGCCTTCGATTTATCGAACAGATAACAACATATTTATCGGATCGATCAAAGATAAAAATCGTTTATACAACGGACCATATTATTATCGAACCGACAACTACTCATAGATCGTTTATGCGACCGGGCATTAGGCTCTTCAATTAAAGAAGGAATAATAATATTTATAGTAGATAGCCCTCAATCAGATATAATTTTGAGTGTATGTTATTTTCATGAATTATATCGATGTTTGCAGTACGTATCCAGACAATGACAGATTAATCAAGCTATCAGGGCGGCCCGTCAACATAGCGATAGATAGCAAATGCAATGCACAAACGATTCAACAAGGATTCACAGGAAGAGCCGATGTTTACGTAAGTTAATATTTATTTACCTTTTTCAAATTTAATTTTCACGAATTATATTTTGCGCTCAACTGGTTTTTATTTACTTAAACTACAAGTAATTCTCTGAAAAAGTTTAATGTTAGAATTCTTTAATAACTTTTTTTGCAATTTCTCACTTCTAAACCACTTCCACTTTGTGCATTCAATTTTCGAAAATTCTTCAATAGATTGTATATTCGTAAACGTTCTTCGGAATTACGTTCTGACGAAGTGGTCGGCTGTACCGGTACGACGGGGTTAGCGCGCAAATGGCAAAGTTCCAGTGACTCCCGAGTTCCACAGGGCGAGCGTCCGATGAGCACTCGCCCGGTGTGCAGCTATTATAGTCCGTCAATGCCTACAGGTTGAACCCGGATCCGATAACTCGGTGGCGTCAACGTCGTGGAATGACTTACAATTTTATTCGAATAAACTCATTGAATGCTCATATGTGCTGAATATCGATTTTTCATTCAACACGATTCTGTTATTCAAAGAATATTTGTTTTTCAACAAATATGCTTTTCCTGTAATTTGAGATTCTTTCATTGAATAATTATACATATTAAGATTTCAATGAAAAAAACTCAAAAATGTAAAATCATAATTGCATAAAATTCAATTGGATGGATTAAGAATCTAAATTTATAAAAAAATTGAACGAAAATGAAAATATTAAAATGCAATTACTCGATACCGATGACATTGCAAATGACAAAAATGCGCATAAATGTGTTGAGAAGTTGTGTTTAGTTATAAATTCAAGCAAATGTTTACTTTTTGAAATTTCATTTGATTCATTTATTATGACTTAACCGATTTTTATTCTTTACTAATATTATATTATTTAATGACGAGTTACATTGTCCAAGAGTTGACTGATAGGATTCTTCCAAGACATTTTTCCAACACTTTCACTTTGTGCATTCGATTTTCAAAAATTCTTCAATAGATTGTATATTCGTAAAAATTCTTCGGAATTACGTTCTGACGAAGCGGTCGGCTGTACCGGTACGACGGACTTAGCTCGCAAATGGCAAGGTTCCAGTGACTTCCGAGTTCCCCACGGCGGGTGTCCCATGGGCGCTCGCCTGGTGTGCAGCTATTATAGTCCGTCAATGCCTACAGGTCGAACCCGGATCCGAGTACTCGGTGGCGTCAACGTCGTGGAATGACATACAATCTTATTCGAATAAATGATTTGAATGCTCAAAATGTGTAAGATATTGGTTTTTCATTCGACTTTGTTCTGGTCTTCAATTGCGAATAATTTATAAAATGTTTTTTGGGCTCTTTTATTCAATCAAGAATTAATACATTTTTATAAAAAGTTAATTAGGCTTTGTCCCCAAAATTAAGATTTCTTCTGGGAATTGGGCTATTTCGTTCAATTAGTAATTTAAACATCTCGTTGAGAAATGAACGCTTTTTTTTCTCAATATTAAGATTTTTTTTATAATCTTATGCCGGGTTGCATAATCGATCGATAAGAACAGCACGATAAGGTCTGCTATTGGTCCGATAAACCATTATATAAATATATTTATCGGTTCCACATAGAGCAACGCTGTTGCATTAAATGTTGAACAACTATATAATTATTTGATAGCTTATCCGGGTCATGGTGGTATGGTATTGAATGAATATTAATATTGGTTTTTCAATTCGTTCGATATTTGTTATCATCGGTCACGAACCAAGGTACTGGTATCATTAGTTCATGTCATCGGTGCTTAGAATTTATGATAACCCACTGTTATCAGTTCAATAAAGTTATTCAGTTCTTTTTACCATTCATCCAACCGAAATCGAGCCTTCGATTTATCGAACAGATAACAACATATTTATCGGATCGATCAAAGATAAAAATCGTTTATACAACGGACCATATTATTATCGAACAGACAACTACTCATAGATCGTTTATGCGACCGGGCATTAGGCTCTTCAATTAAAGAAGGAATAATAATATTTATAGTAGATAGCCCTCAATCAGATATAACTTTGAGTGTATGTTATTTTCAAGAATTATATCGATGTTTGCAGTACGTATCCAGACAATGACAGATTAATCAAGCTATCAGGGCGGCCCGTCAACATAGCGATAGATAGCAAATGCAATGCACAAACGATTCAACAAGGATTCACAGGAAGAGCCGATGTTTACGTAAGTTAATATTTATTTACCTTTTTCAAATTTAATTTTCACGAATTATATTTTGCGCTCAACTGGTTTTTATTTACTTAAACTACAAGTAATTCTCTGAAAAAGTTTAATGTTAGAATTCTTTTATAACTTTTTTTGCAATTTCTCACTTCTAAACCACTTCCACTTTGTGCATTCAATTTTCGAAAATTCTTCAATAGATTGTATATTCGTAAAAGTTCTTCGGAATTACGTTCTGACGAAGTGGTCGGCTGTACCGGTACGACGGGGTTAGCGCGCAAATGGCAAAGTTCCAGTGACTCCCGAGTTCCACAGGGCGAGCGTCCGATGAGCACTCGCCCGGTGTGCAGCTATTATAGTCCGTCAATGCCTACAGGTTGAACCCGGATCCGATAACTCGGTGGCGTCAACGTCGTGGAATGACTTACAATTTTATTCGAATAAACTCATTGAATGCTCATATGTGCTGAATATCGATTTTTCATTCAACACGATTCTGTTATTCAAAGAATATTTGTTTTTCAACAAATATGCTTTTCCTGTAATTTGAGATTCTTTCATTGAATAATTATACATATTAAGATTTCAATGAAAAAAACTCAAAAATGTAAAATCATAATTGCATAAAATTCAATTGGATGGATTAAGAATCTAAATTTATAAAAAAATTGAACGAAAATGAAAATATTAAAATGCAATTACTCGATACCGATGACATTGCAAATGACAAAAATGCGCATAAATGTGTTGAGAAGTTGTGTTTAGTTATAAATTCAAGCAAATGTTTACTTTTTGAAATTTCATTTGATTCATTTATTATGACTTAACCGATTTTTATTCTTTACTAATATTATATTATTTAATGACGAGTTACATTGTCCAAGAGTTGACTGATAGGATTCTTCCAAGACATTTTTCCAACACTTTCACTTTGTGCATTCGATTTTCAAAAATTCTTCAATAGATTGTATATTCGTAAAAATTCTTCGGAATTACGTTCTGACGAAGCGGTCGGCTGTACCGGTACGACGGACTTAGCTCGCAAATGGCAAGGTTCCAGTGACTTCCGAGTTCCACACGGCGGGTGTCCCATGGGCGCTCGCCTGGTGTGCAGCTATTATAGTCCGTCAATGCCTACAGGTCGAACCCGGATCCGAGTACTCGGTGGCGTCAACGTCGTGGAATGACATACAATCTTATTCGAATAAATGATTTGAATGCTCAAAATGTGTAAGATATTGGTTTTTCATTCGACTTTGTTCTGGTCTTCAATTGCGAATAATTTATAAAATGTTTTTTGGGCTCTTTTATTCAATCAAGAATTAATACATTTTTATAAAAAGTTAATTAGGCTTTGTCCCCAAAATTAAGATTTCTTCTGGGAATTGGGCTATTTCGTTCAATTAGTAATTTAAACATCTCGTTGAGAAATGAACGCTTTTTTTCTCAATATTAAGATTTTTTTTATAATCTTATGCCGGGTTGCATAATCGATCGATAAGAACAGCACGATAAGGTCTGCTATTGGTCCGATAAACCATTATATAAATATATTTATCGGTTCCACATAGAGCAACGCTGTTGCATTAAATGTTGAACAACTATATAATTATTTGATAGCTTATCCGGGTCATGGTGGTATGGTATTGAATGAATATTAATATTGGTTTTTCAATTCGTTCGATATTTGTTATCATCGGTCACGAACCAAGGTACTGGTATCATTAGTTCATGTCATCGGTGCTTAGAATTTATGATAACCCACTGTTATCAGTTCAATAAAGTTATTCAGTTCTTTTTACCATTCATCCAACCGAAATCGAGCCTTCGATTTATCGAACAGATAACAACATATTTATCGGATCGATCAAAGATAAAAATCGTTTATACAACGGACCATATTATTATCGAACCGACAACTACTCATAGATCGTTTATGCGACCGGGCATTAGGCTCTTCAATTAAAGAAGGAATAATAATATTTATAGTAGATAGCCCTCAATCAGATATAACTTTGAGTGTATGTTATTTTCAAGAATTATATCGATGTTTGCAGTACGTATCCAGACAATGACAGATTAATCAAGCTATCAGGGCGGCCCGTCAACATAGCGATAGATAGCAAATGCAATGCACAAACGATTCAACAAGGATTCACAGGAAGAGCCGATGTTTACGTAAGTTAATATTTATTTACCTTTTTCAAATTTAATTTTCACGAATTATATTTTGCGCTCAACTGGTTTTTATTTACTTAAACTACAAGTAATTCTCTGAAAAAGTTTAATGTTAGAATTCTTTTATAACTTTTTTTGCAATTTCTCACTTCTAAACCACTTCCACTTTGTGCATTCAATTTTCGAAAATTCTTCAATAGATTGTATATTCGTAAAAGTTCTTCGGAATTACGTTCTGACGAAGTGGTCGGCTGTACCGGTTCGACGGGGTTAGCGCGCAAATGGCAAAGTTCCAGTGACTCCCGAGTTCCACAGGGCGAGCGTCCGATGAGCACTCGCCCGGTGTGCAGCTATTATAGTCCGTCAATGCCTACAGGTTGAACCCGGATCCGATAACTCGGTGGCGTCAACGTCGTGGAATGACTTACAATTTTATTCGAATAAACTCATTGAATGCTCATATGTGCTGAATATCGATTTTTCATTCAACACGATTCTGTTATTCAAAGAATATTTGTTTTTCAACAAATATGCTTTTCCTGTAATTTGAGATTCTTTCATTGAATAATTATACATATTAAGATTTCAATGAAAAAAACTCAAAAATGTAAAATCATAATTGCATAAAATTCAATTGGATGGATTAAGAATCTAAATTTATAAAAAAATTGAACGAAAATGAAAATATTAAAATGCAATTACTCGATACGATGACATTGAAATGACAAAAATGCGCATAAATGTGTTGAGAAGTTGTGTTTAGTTATAAATTCAAGCAAATGTTTACTTTTTGAAATTTCATTTGATTCATTTATTATGACTTAACCGATTTTTATTCTTTACTAATATTATATTATTTAATGACGAGTTACATTCTCCAAGAGTTGACTGATAGGATTCTTCCAAGACATTTTTCCAACACTTTCACTTTGTGCATTCGATTTTCAAAAATTCTTCAATAGATTGTATATTCGTAAAAATTCTTCGAATTACGTTCTGACGAAGCGGTCGCTGTACCGGTACGACGGACTTAGCTCGCAAATGGCAAGGTTCCAGTGACTTCCGAGTTCCACACGGCGGGTGTCCCATGGGCGCTCGCCTGGTGTGCAGCTATTATAGTCCGTCAATGCCTACAGGTCGAACCCGGATCCGAGTACTCGGTGGCGTCAACGTCGTGGAATGACCTACAATCTTATTCGAATAAATGATTTGAATGCTCAAAATGTGTAAGATATTGGTTTTTCATTCGACTTTGTTCTGGTCTTCAATTGCGAATAATTTATAAAATGTTTTTTGGGCTCTTTTATTCAATCAAGAATTAATACATTTTTATAAAAAGTTAATTAGAGCTTTGTCCCCAAAATTAAGATTTCTTCTGGGAATTGGGCTATTTCGTTCAATTAGTAATTTAAACATCTCGTTGAGAAATGAACGCTTTTTTTCTCAATATTAAGATTTTTTTTATAATCTTATGCCGGGTTGCATAATCGATCGATAAGAACAGCACGATAAGGTCTGCTATTGGTCCGATAAACCATTATATAAATATATTTATCGGTTCCACATAGAGCATCGCTGTTGCATTAAATGTTGAACAACTATATAATTATTTGATAGCTTATCCGGGTCATGGTGGTATGGTATTGATATGAATATTAATATTGGTTTTTCAATTCGTTCGATATTTGTTATCATCGGTCACGAACCAAGGTACTGGTATCATTAGTTCATGTCATCGGTGCTTAGAATTTATGATAACCCACTGTTATCAGTTCAATAAAGTTATTCAGTTCTTTTTACCATTCATCCAACCGAAATCGAGCTTCGATTTATCGAACAGATAACAACATATTTATCGGATCGATCAAAGATAAAATCGTTTAAACAACGGACCATATTATTATCGAACCGACAACTACTCATAGATCGTTTATGCGACCGGGCATTAGGCTCTTCAATTAAAGAAGGAATAATAATATTTATAGTAGATAGCCCTCAATCAGATATAACTTTGAGTGTATGTTATTTTCATGAATTTTATCGATGTTTGCAGTACGTATCCAGACAATGACAGATTAATCAAGCTATCAGGGCGGCCCGTCAACATAGCGATAGATAGTAAATGCAATGCACAAATGATTCAACAAGGATTCACAGGAAGAGCCGATGTTTACGTAAGTTATTATTTATTTACCGTTTTCAATTTATTTTCATTCAAGAGATTTTAAATTAGATTTAAAATTTTTGATTTTCAAGCAGATGACATGATTGGTTAAAAAATGTGATGGACGATGGTTGTGTTGTAGAACATAATGCTGTCACTTTTCATATTCTTCTCGACATCATAAATATTTTTGTTCCATTAATTACAAAATAATAAATTACCTATTGGCTAAAATGCTTGCAATAAATGCAATTAATAACTATCATTTTTACATGCAACGTATCAATAATTATCAGTTATACATGCAACGCATTAATAATGACGGTAAATTTTTTTGAACATAGTTGTTGATAATTGCCAAAAATAAAATCTGTTGACCTTTTTTCTTGTATGTTTTATTGCATAGTTTTTACTTTTAATGAAATATAACTTTTTGATTCTGGGATGAAACGGTTCAGGACTAAGATAAAAAAACTTAAGATTCTGAGAAAAAAACATCAAATTGGACTTATATTATACTTAGTAAAAATCTTTATTATGCTTGGCAAACGTAGAGATGGGAAATATTTAGTTGGTTCGAGAATGATTTGAGGCCAATGCTCATCGATTGGTGTAGCACAATTATTTATGGAAAAAAACGTTGGCAACGATCATGAGTTTATATTTGATAGGTTTTTCACAGGAAACGGATACGTGCGGAGAGAAGCTATAGTGACAGTGTTTTTGCAAAAGGCGAGTGCAGCCAGACGAAGTTACGCCACGTAGTGGAAGCTCTGACTAACAACGACGGGTTCAAAGACCAGGGAATCACTTTCCCTAGCGGAGCTATGAAAAATAAGCTCATCAAAGAAGTGTACGCCAAATGTGGTGTAAATCCATCGGAGGTGTCTTACGTAGAAGCTCACGGAACGGGGACCAAAGTATGATAGTTTAATTTTGAGATGAATTATTAACGTTTATTTTTTTTCTCGACATTCGGATTTAGGTCGGCGATCCGTAAGAGGTCAATTCTATTGCTGAATTTTTTACTAAAGACCGTACCTCACTATTGTTAATCGGTTCCGTCAAATCGAACATGGCCATTCTGAACCAACTTCTGGCCTCTGTTCACTGGCAAAAATCGTAATTTCTATGGAAAACGTTAGGTTTGAACTTTCACTCGTTTTCGGTACTCCGAATACCTACCTTCATTTCTTTTTAGTGTTTAACGTCATACACCCCATGCCGTGTGTCGATACAGCGCCTTTATTGGCTATACCTCTTATTTGGTATATCCATAGACCTATAAACTGAAGCTTAATTTATAGTTCCTGTCGATGTGACGCCATCCGTAGCACTTGTAATTATAGTTTATGTCATAATATCATAATTATTAACCGCTCTCGAAAATGAACGACTGTGATACCGATACCTCGTTCGCGAATTATTGTTTTTTCTTTGTGTTGTCTCTCATTAATCACCTCCTTCCTCACCCCCGGGCTCGGCGCTGATCGCCACTGCCCACCAAAAACCGTTCAACACGACACGTTAAGACCTATACCCTAAGTCATATTCATTTTTTTATTCATAATAACACAAAACCACAATGATAATACCCATTATTAATGACAAAACCTCGGAAGTTCCTTTTATCAAATTGTTGAGGAACAGCAATAAACTTACGAGATATTGTTATTGATAGATAGTTAAGAGTTTTTGTTTTTGTGTATTATTAACGAGCCGTTCGCGGCAGCATCTTTTTATCGTGTTATCACGGTTATATTGCTATCAATGCAACGCGGGATTTTACCGCGATTTTATATGATTAAATTATAAATAGAACTAGAAATACATAGTTTGTTACAATGTTACCTATTGATTATTGAGCATATTTTACGTATTCTGATATTTAATTGTCTTATGAATTATTCCTAAAAATGAATTCGCAGTTAAAATGTTTGATTTGTGACAAATATTTTGCTAAAAAATATCATTTAAATGAACACCAGCGAAAAGTTCATGAACATGATCCAATCCCTACAAAAATTTTTTTCGTGTTTAATTTGCAATAAAAAATATACAAGCAATAAATCATTGATTGCACACACACACAAATTCCATAATACAAATGAAACATAATAAAAAGGGTGCATCAAACCAGGATAATCTGTCCATATGAGGATTGTAAAGAAGTATTACTGACACTTGTGAAGCTGCGAAAACATTTAAATGCAAACCACGGGATTGAATCTGAATTGGAGGAAATTAAATTCAATGATGAAACAGATAATTTTACAAAATACAAGATACAAATTACTACAAAAAAGTTTTAATGTTTAGTTATATTACTGTATATTACCAAAATAATTGTTAAACAATGGATTTCGTTTTGTCGTTATCAATAAAATATGATACGCCGACCTATTTTTAGTAGTTATTACAAAGACTATTTAGTATCAACATTCTACACAGACTATGGAAACAACGAATATAGCGCCGGTTTACGATAAATCGACTCCAAATTATCATTAATTTGTATGTAGTCCCTTCACTTGTGTTTCAAACGTTTATTAAAAACATTGGTAGTGTTTCTATATCACTCTAGAGTCTAGGTATACTATTTAACTGCCTTTTTAATTGTATACATTTATATATTCAAAATGGAAAATAAAAAAAGAAAACCTACAAATACAATATTACATTTTTTCAAAAGAAGCCTGGGCCTGACGTAAGTACAAGTATTACTATTTACAATAAATACAAATTCTAAATATTATTAGAACTTAAAATTAAATATTGTAGAAACGTAAAAAATATGCTTGCATTTAATATTTTGTGCACCAATTGGCAATTAAATTAACTTAATTTCTATTCTATAAATCTGGATGTAGCTAATTCAATAGCTGAACTTAAATTGTGGAGTAGAAAACTAAGAGAATTAAAAAAATCAAATATGAATCCAAAAACCGAATTGAAGCGTTAGAACTGTGTAACATTAATATTTACCCAAATATACATTGTTTATTAAAAATTTTATGTACACTCCCGGTGTCTACTTCAACATCCGAAAGAACATTTTCAAGTTTAAAGAGAATTAAAACATATCTTCTTAATAGTATGACAGAGGTGACACATTTTTTAAACTAAAATTCAATATTTATTATTATGTTGTTTATTAATTAATTTGTAGAATCGTCCAAATGGTCTATCAATGTTGGCCATTCATAATGATGTTGAAATAGAACATGATGAAATACTCGACATATTGACGCGAAAACCAAGAAAATTGGAATTTTGTTATAGTTATATAGTCTTTGTTAATATTGTTAATAATATAATATTATAATGTAATAGATGTAATAAAGAAAATGTTAGTTTAATATCATATATTTTTAAATTGCATTATGTTGAAAACAAATTAGTGGCAAG
>CAUJSE010000010.1:0-16147 GCA_963422505.1 Pseudognaphalium luteoalbum
CCTATTAATCACTTGAATAATTAGTTTCAATACAAATAATAATTAATGATTTACAATTATTATGTTTTTTTACGATTAACGAGTACTTTTTTTCCGTTGACATTTTTACCGGTATGCTTTCAAACCGCCACGGGTCTCATCTCTGAAACATTTTGTGTATTCACTTACAGATTTATAATTGAATTCAAGTAAAACATATTCATTATAACAAAGAGGTACGCTTGACAGTTTGATATCTACCATACAGCAGAGTGAGTTCTCCAGTCTTGATTAAAAATGTTTTTGGTGACTAATTCCGAACATAGATTCGATATTGTGTTCACATAATGAGTTATCGATATAGCTGTGAATCTCATTACAGAAGTATGGAAGCTGAATCGTTATTTAATTATTGAAGCCAGATAATATTGTCTGTTGACTGTCGAGCGATATGAACTATTTGAATAGTTTCCTATTGTCATTTTGATAAAATGAAATAAAATAATAATGATTTTTGAAATAACAATGTAACGGAATTTAGACTCTAAGTCTAATATGCTATTCTTGAAATGATAAATTAAGTAATTTATGTAGATAATTTGTATTTATTCTTTATTGTAAGTAATAGTGATATCCAAACTCCATAGGTTATATTATAAGTACATACGTGACCACGGATGGATGCTTTTAAATGTGAAAATATTCTATAATTCCAAAAAAGAAACGGCTGCACTTGATTAGTATGATTATTATGATGTTATAAATGTGGCACCTACATTGTAACTGATAACTTAAGGGCACTAAAATGACAAAATACGTGCAAATATTCGTGGATATTGGAATATAATATTTGTGCAAAAATAGTTTCCTGTTGGCCAATTGGTGGTTTATAATATTAATTCTGTTAGTACCTACACAATATTAATAAAATATAGTTTTATAAACAGTGAATACATGTATACTAAGTTATGTAGGTCATAAAATAATGACATCAATTTTTTTAAAGAAAATATTACCATGTTATATTATTACAAGTATCTATGCAAACGAACATGAAGATTTGCACAAACATAAAGAAATATTGATGTCTTATGCATTTCTTTTAAAATTGACATAATATAATGCAAAATGTTAATTTCAAGTTTTTGATTTTCAATCTCTCCTTTGTGAATATTGTTGGCGCTTACGTAATGTTAGTTTGTAAATAACCTTTTTTACGCGTGTTTCACGAATAAGTTGATACTATTTGGTAATAATTGTATTGAAAAGTGAATTATAGGTATAACACAATGACAAATGAAAAAAATGAAATAAATATTATTGATTGGCAGTCATAAATTTATTTACTATAAGTTTAAAAAAACGATATTGTATATCCTGCATTGAATAATTTTAATCCTGTAATTCTTCATACTATATGGTTAATATCAATTTTTCGAAAGAAATAATGTCTCATATAGACCATTGTGATTCCTATTTATTCTACTATTCAAAGTATAATTACGAATTTAATTTTATTTGAAAAATGTACTTAGAGTGTGCAGTCACACCATCGCACCTTAGCACGAGCTAATAATAATAATAGATTGGAAACATAATGAAACAGTAATACAATAAGATAGTCGGTTATAAATGAAATCTCGTTCGGTGGAATAATTAATTATTTTATTTATTATAATATTGAATTGGTGCCGAGAAAGACGCCAACCTGTCGTAAAACTCGGTCAGGAAAAAGAAAATTATAACACAGAAAAAAAATGCAGCCGTCAGTGTGTCTGCCGATCTTAAAACGTTTCTCTGGCAAGAGCAGGCGACGGGCGATGGAAGCTGCCTATACGTGCGCGCGGTTCATTTTTATTTATTTATCGGTCGATGCTCTTTTTGCATTAGATAAAGGTATAGTGGTTACGTTCCCGAGAATACCTTTACCTTGCAATGAGATGAGCATGTGCGTCGAGGTCTCGCAGACGGTCATTGATCGACGAGGACCTGAAGCCAACGGGCTAAGTTGTCCTGTCGCGCTCGCAAGGTACCTACTCTGTGTATATAAATATATCTGTGTGTGTATATTTTTTTTGCGTTTTACGTCACAATGTGTATCTACAAAATATAATAAATGTTAGGGCCAATAATAATAAGGAGAGCTGCGGTTGTCCCTAATTGTCGATGTGGTGGACTAAAGTAAATTATGAATTTTCAGCTCACGAAGGACCTACGTCGTGGCGGTAGTGACTCATGTTCAATACTATCGGAAAAATAATATTGTTTTTGTAAGAACTAAGAAGCAAAATAATATGAGTGTCTCATTGTGTCGTTTTTATTCCCGGTCTATTTTGTAGCCGATAAACGGTAATGGAAATAGTGTGTAATTATAATATACGATTGTCATATAGAACCATACAATTATCTTAATCGTTTTTAAACGTGGTTTTACTTAAGTATAATTTAATAAATAAAATGTAAGCATATAATACACCACAGACATTACAATAATATAGACAAAGACCACTTAAATGTTAGGTCTTGTCGTTTACCTAAAATGTCATAAAAGATAATAACGTTTTATATTTGTATTTTCAAATAATACTATTATAATGAAATGCGCCGAAGACATTACAATGAATCGATTATTTTATGGAATTAACTGTTTGTAGTTATACAGTCAGTACAAACATGTAATACTTGGATATTAGATTTCGTCGTTTCCGAAAATGTCAAATAAGATAAAAATATTTTGGATTTGTGCTATGATGACCAAAGCATGACTGCCTTCTGTTTTAAAATGTATTACTTGCTATACAAGAATACTGAATCATATGATAATATAACATATTTTGTTGCTGTTCAGAGGCGCCCACCAAAAAAATAGTTCACGAACATTTCGTCACAATGATAACTACGAAAAAAGGTCTACTCCGAATACTGCGACCAGAGTTTTATTTTTGCGTCACACCCTATTAGTTGAGGTCCGATTAATATTTGCCTTATTATCCGTCATACCTGTATAATATATTATTATTGTTCGAAAGTAACGACCGACAACAGTCATAATACAGCCGTCCTTCCATAAGTACCTCATTCCTACCGTACTGTAAATAAACCGGCAGGCCTCTCATTGTATATATTATTTTTTCGTAAACATTTTTAAGATCATTTTAGTGTAAATTCTAAATTCTAACATTTAATTTTTACAAAACGTACATTTTAAATTGGCTCTGATATTGGGTACACAGATTTATTTGGTGTTATACACTATTCATATTATACGTCCTATCTTAATAATATTGACCCGGATGTAACGTTCAGAACTCTGACCACCCACAATGTATGGGACAGAGTAGAGAGCGCATTACTATTGTATTATACTATTTGTTTGAAAGTTTTGTTATATGTTATTTATAATATGTATATAGGTATTATAAATGATTCAGATTTGAGTGGCTGGTGACACGGCGGCGGGTTTGGGTATTTCTATTGACGATAATCAACAATATAAAAAAGAATATAGAACATTCGTAAAATGTCACGAAAAAAAGGGGCTCTGTACAACATTGTTTACTTGTAATAACACGTGTTCCTCTACAGTCAGTCTACACTATTGTGTATAGAAATGAACTGCAACAAAATGTACAAAAATATACATGTATGTAAAGCCTAGTGTACCGAATCAGAATAATGATAATAATATAAGCTGTAACCCGGATGTGCGACCCGGATCCTCGGAGACCCATACGTGTGTGTGTGTGTGGTGGGCAATGCTTCGTGCCAGTCATTTATTAAGATAGCTGAACAGTTGACCCTGCACGGATTTATAAGACGTTATTTAGCCATAGCTGTTAACTTATATTATATATTATATGAAAATTCAATTTGACCGTTGAAAATTATATTGAAGTTCATATAGTAGCTCTAGGATAGTCGCCTGGCAGTGCTGGTTGTCGATGAATGGGTGAAAGTCCCAGCGGCGAAATGTGCAGCTGAAACCTCCCTTTACGGACACCTCCTAATAGCGGACACCTCAAAATAACGGACGAAATTTCGGAAACGGCCACCCGTGTACGCATTTGATTTCCCCTCTAAATAGCGGACACTCCAAATTGAGGATAAAGTTTTAGCGGCTGAGAATGTCCGGTATTCAGAGGTTTCACTTTTTAACGTTACACGTGCACCACCATTTTGGCGGAATTGAAGAATTTAAATGACAATTTTTACACCATGGTATATAATATTGTAGGTGTCGTTGTGATGTCGTTCTTTGGTAGGGTGGTGGGCGGGTTGTCATACTTCCTGTCTTGTAACGGATCTAATATTTTTATGTGTAGATAATAAGTGTCGATACGGTTGTTTATTAATAACTAGGGTTTTAAATGTTCTAAAAATATTTAAAAATTAACCCAATTTTTTTTTAAACGCAGGCTCGCAAGTAAGTGGAAAACGACGGTTCAGATTATAGCATTAGAAATAACCGTAATTACGTGTCGGAACTCCAACAATCATGACAAATAATTAGTCGTTTATGTAAAGATTATAACTGCAGTTGTTTGAGCGCATATATATGTATGTAATATAATCTAAATTATTTTATGCCGTTTAAACTGGGGGGAGGCGGGATACAGAGTCTACTTTTTCGATGAGCCAATGTTTGGTCGTATTTGAAATGCAACGTGAGCCACTATCAGTGATTTTTTGTTTATAGCTTATTTAAGTGGCGTGCACGCAAAAAGGGAGGAACAGGGTATTGCGATGGCACCATCACTCACCCGTCTCGTTAGGCGTGTTCCAAATTATAAAAGATGAATGTTGAAGTTTTTTTTGAAAATAAAAAGGAATGTTTGTAGGTACAAAATATAAATGAAACATTTTTAAAAGATACAATGTATAGAACTGACAAAAATATGAACATTCATTAATTGAATGTTCTTATATGGAATTTATAAAATGTATTCATTATTATGTTGTATTGTGGGGGTGGGGTGTATGATGTTAATTTGGGTAAGAGTTTAATACCAAATTATTTAATTACAAAAACATTACCAATTTGTTTATAAATTGTAATTTAAATGTTTGTTTTTTTGTTCTGTTTAAAGGAGAGTCGTGGAAAAAAAGAAATGAAAATTTGGTACCAATAATAATATGAATATAGAAGCCCTCAGTCCAACCCATGACAACACCAACAATATCATCACATTTTTAAAAAAAAATCGACATGCATAACCTAATTAAATAACCTATTGTATAACTATGCTATTATGTAAAAATACTTAATTTTTGTTGCAAGCTAATAACCTTAGCAGTTGAAGCTGTACCATGAATAAAAAAAAAATAATAATATGAACATTTCTAACGAAATACACACTTGTATTGTATTTATTATATCATAATAAAAAATAAATGTGCTTTTGTTGTAAAATGTTTTTAGATTATTTTACAAATGCTAATCCTAATACTTTCTTATGACATTACTCAAAATATTACATTGCACATTTTTAAATACTCTAAAGATGCATCACACACACAGCGTCATAAAGTGGCGACTCGAAGATGCTTGAATATTTAGAAGGTTGGAAACTGTTGATAATCTGATACCGGAAGCTATGGAATGCAGGCCATTGTATTATATCTTAAATCATTTTTTTTATCAATATGAATCACAATATATTATACTTTATTATATATATTTATGTAACTATAAACAATAAAGTAACCGTATATAATATGCAAATTGACATTTTATACACAGTGATGGGTAGTATCAATGGCACATATTTTAGATTCTGAGAAGAGCCATAAATGTATCGATTTTAAAATGATGTGTTTTTTTTTTAAAAATCTTTTGTGTCTGCCATCAAATTTTAGGGCGGTTAAAATGCTTCAATTCTCTACTTTAACATCTTTTCTGGCAGGAAAACGAATATGTAGTTGGGATGCGCTACGGAAAACGACACGTATTTACCATAATGGTATTAATACAATATAAATGTGTATATGTTATACATTGAAACTAAAATATATTTTCCACTTTTATAAATAGTAAGTAGAACTCATAACGTACGGGTAACACTAAAAAATAAATCTATTTTATTAGATTCCAAACGGAGCAAAGAATGTATTTGATTTTACAACGATGTGTGTTTGTTTTGTGTTTGGAAATCCTTTTTATAGTAGGAAAATGCTTCCAATTTCACCTTCAGCATCTTTTCTGGTAATGAGGTGAATGTAGTTGGTAGTTAGATACTTTGAGGGGAGGTAGGAAATATACAGTACAAAGCAGTTTCAAAAACGTTGGGAAAAAAAATTAAGGAACAACGAAAATTTTTACACAAAACTAGTTGATTTTATGTTTTAACAAATTTTGTCAAATGTAAAATAAAAGTAAGTATGATACGGGGTTTGTTTATAAAATAACACGCGGTAATTGTAAGACACAAAATATTTTTGAAATATTGTACAAAAATACGAGACCGAATAATACGCCGAAAGAAAATATCTTATTGTATATCCTACTCAACGCAAAACGCTACGGAATACGAAAATCATCGGAAAAAGCTGCGTATAGCCCCAGACTTATATTACTGTTAGTTATTGATTCATCTTAGACATATGTTTAAAAAACACGGTATAATAGCTCTTTATAATCGACAATTTTATAGCTTTTTGACTTTAGCACTTAAAATGTCAAATCAATTACAGATTCCTAGCTAACTGTGATTCACATACAATATACCTACAATATTATACTAATAATAAGTTAAATGGTTACATTTGAATAGGTACTTGTATACTATATTTTGTTGTTTAATTAGTAGGTACTCAAAATAAACATTAAGTTATCTACATTTCACTATTTTTTTTTAAAATCCTGTCTGCGTTATTTCAAAAAGAATAGAAATAAACTGATATTTAACTTTTCATTGAAAGAAAGGCAATTGTCAGCGATGCTGGAAAAATATTAAATATACCTATGTAAAATTGCGATTTTTGGAACCGAATTACAGCAAAATGATACAAGTTATTCTTTGTGTTAATATGCAATTTTGTTGAAATTTTAACTTAGAATGTTGATAATTATAGAAAAAAAAAATTTTTAATTTAAAATGTCCGTGAACAGCTTAAACGAGTCAAAATATTTTGAAAATTGTATCAAGCAAATGTATTAGTCAAATAAATATATGGTGTAAATTTTAAATGTCTTCAGTAAACTGTTTTTGAATTACAACAAAATAATCCCTACAGTCTATGAGCACTGAAACATAAAGACAAAAAAGTAAATTATTAGTAAAATAAATATTTTAAACAAAGGTATATATAAACAGATTTAATCTCTCGGTTAATTTGATTTACTGAATTTATTGATTATTGATTAATCTCTATTAAATTTAAGTACATAATTTCAAACCTTCAAGAAACAAAATCGTCTACCGAAAAAAATGAAAATGTCAATAGTACGTTTTAGATTGTCATCGCTCCTCTATTAAACAACGATTAATTAAAATATATTAATGATTCATAGCTAAAGAGATGACTCCTAGTTTGTACATAATTGTGAATTCTTATTTAAAATTAGTTATTAAAAACATAGAAAACTGGGGAACTCACTCTGCTGTATAGACGTATACAGTATGTATCGAACTTACACAAGTGTACCTCGTCTGTGAGTAGATCATTAAAATGGGGGTGTTAAACTTGAATTTAATTTTAAATCATTACATACAAAAAATAATTCAGAATGGAAACAGCTTTTCTGCTTGAAATTACTAAGGGTAATATTTAAATTGCTATTATAGTACCTGGAATACCTATCTTATTAACTTTTCTATAAGTAATACAATTTACATTATGTTGAACTAATTATTGTCAAACACAAATCTCATGTACCTTCAATAAATTAACAATATTTTATAATATAGTAACTAACAATTTTTTTATTGTAATATTATATCACAAATATTGTAATGTATTGTTGTATTTATATAATATTGTAATTAAATATTGTTGTTATCTTATAACTTTTAAGTTTTAATTCGTTACTCATTACTGATTTATAGTATAGGGCTGTATGTAAAGTGTGCCAAAAATAAATTGAACATTATAAAATTAGTCGAAAAAATCGATGAGATATATTAAATAAACTGGGGTAAATTGTTTTATATACCTACTATATATACTGTACAGTGTACATACACATCGATAATATAACATAAATTGTACTTAAATCATAAAATAAGCCACGAATGACGTATTATGTAAATTTTTAATAAATTAAAAAGAAATTGTTTAAAACATGCAGGGATTGCTCTAATTAAACATGCAAGGTCCAAATTGGTCTTAAACAATGAAAATACCTGATTATATTTACACAATAATACATGGATATTATTAATAATTATACTCTACAATATATACCTAACTTGTAAAATGTATGTTATTGTATCGATATGTTTAAACAGTGTAAAAAGTAGGTAGGTATATAAAATAAATTCACCACTTCAAATGTCTCACTTAAAAATGAATTCAATACTTAAACAATTATTATAAAACTTACGAAAAAAAAAGTGGCGCTCAATCGGACCCGTTGGTAGAGCAACGAAGAAAACTAAATGTTCAAACTCTATACATAGGTATGCATTTTTAATAAACTTTTAAAAATTGCTTGTTATTATAAAGTTCCGATTTCGAAGGTATTTGCTTTTTTCTTTTGTTCTAAAACGAAGCTATGTCATTATACCTTCTATTTAAACTAAAAAAAATGATGGCTATTTGATTTTAATTTTTTGGCTTTTATTTTTTTTTAATAATGTGATTTTTTTTGTTTCTAAAGACATTTTCTAGTAAAGAGAATGCTTTGATTTTAATTTTTAGTATATTTTATACAGCCGTCAGGCTGTTTATTATTTACGATGACCACACGACACAATGATCTACTGCAGCGATAAATATATACCTATACAATATTTATGACATAACTGAGTAATGTGTTATAGTAAGACAATTTTTAAATGTTTTCCCTACATGGGGTCGTTACCATACAGCTATGTATTTATACAAGTCGATAGATTATTGCAAACAAAAGTTAATTTTTTTTAAGTAATATTATGTTTTTCCTATAGTTGTCTTACCTAAAAAATAATAATAACTTTATTTTTCACCAATAATAACAATGATCAAACATTATATCAATAAATAGTAGCCACCAAATTGTATGGCTGAATCATAATAAAAAGTACAATATTATAATACAAGTAACAGTATTACCACAATAAAAAATAAGGGTGAATATGAAACAATTTTAAAGAGACAAATTATAAAATGTATAGTAGTATAATGAACTGTTAACATAATATACATAGTTATATAGTTACTGAAAGAGAATAAATAAATTTTGAGCAAATCACAGATATTGCAAAATACAAACAATATTATATAAAACTGATTAAAATTACTTCTCATTCGGGGGATTGTAACAATTTAAAAAAACAATTTAGATAGTGTTTAGATCCTCGTGAAAAAGTCACGATAATTAATTTTAATTAAACATAAACATAGATTTGTATAATTCAAATTATTTAAAGTTTAGACCAAAATATATTTCGTAGATATTAGCGCTATATCATAACTTTGTCATAATTAAAAAAACATATTTTATAGTAAGTTTTAATTTATTACTTTGTGACATTGTGTGCTGTACCCACCTAGTATCTCCATCGAAGGTTAGACCATAACAATTATAATAGTATAATAGCATTTTAAATCTGGAGCTATGCACACAGTTTTCCGTCACGTTTCGTATTCCACAGTGTGTTTTTTTTGGGGGGGGGGGTATGCTATGATACAAGACGTTTCATTTTGTGGCGTATTTGGTTTGGTTTTTTATAAAATATTACAAATATATTGTATGTTTCATAGTTATCGAATATTTCCTTATCAATAAATTCCATATTGAACTTACTATTATTTTATATTTGACAAATTCTGTCAAAATCAACTGGTTCTGAGTAGTTGATTGTTCCTTATTTTTTCCCCTGTATTCTATAGTATATTTCATAAGTTCCCAAAGTATCTCATACAAACTAGATTCACTTCAGTTCTAGAAGAGATGCTGAAATTAAAATTGGAAGCATTTTGTCTGCAATCATGTCACGTGTACATTATACGGAGGTGTATTGTACAAAATATATATGTATGATATAAATTACAGTTTAAGTATACGCCCTTGTCCGTTCGTGTATCATGGTGTACCTATGTATATTTATTTAAAAATAATTAAAAATAGTATTATGCACGTATATTATATTAAAACATACGACATATATTTGTATATTATATACATATTGTATAATATACAGGGACATAATAATTATTTTCAATTTTTATATTATTATTCAAATTATTATCAGCGCGAAAGTTCCGTTAGTAAGATACCGGCGCGTCGGTACAAAGTATCATAATACGAGCATGTATCTACTATTAATATTATTTAGTATTTATCGATTTGGTTAATTACCTATAGTGTCCTAGTTTGGTGCCATTTCGGTTGGTTGCCTACTACTCCACTGTCACAGATCAGTCGGATGCAGTTTAATTGATATTTACCGATTAAATGTATATGATATTTCACTTATCTACGAGTTCCTGCAAGGATTTCATCATACTACCCGCAGCCGATATTCTTTCATATTTTACCGTCTCGCCTGCGCATCTCAACGGGCTGCTACTTAACTTATAAGTAGGTATAACGATTTATATTCTGTATTTGAAACATTATATTACATAATATATGTATGTCATTCTATATTTTGAACGAAATAAACACGCAGATCGAGAACATCGAGGTGGCTTTGAGGAGGCGTAATAAAAGGCGTACAACGTGAGGACCAATAACGACACAGTTTCAATTGTCGAACAGCTGCCGGGCGAGTACTGCAATAACCCACCGCGGCATATACCTAATAACGCCTACAACTTGTGGTTCTCCAAGCACCAGCCGGTTGTATAAAATGTAAATATTGTAAAATGTATTAAAATATTACATTACAAAATGAAATAAAAATATAAGTATGTTAAATAGTTAAATATAATTATTATGTCAATACGAGCACACATAGGCATATACAGCTATAACCGCAGGTAATACGTATAATATAGAGTATATTTTTGTATTTTGTGACATCTCACAGAATAGACGGCTAAAGGTTCGTCATGGATTGCCAGTTGGATGTACATTTGCTAAGCGTTATATTGGAAAGTATGGGGTTTTTGAAAGTAATAATAAATATAACACATTTCCAAATTATGTTGTAAGTTCATATTTATTGTTTTTTGTCGAGATTTATTAAGTTATTGTAATGAAAAGTCGAACCGACATTAAAACTTTACAGAAATAGATCGAAGACCGTAGATCAATCACGTGTATATAGTAGGACAACATGTAGGTAAACATAATACGTAATACGTAAATGCTTATGAGTACCTATAGGCTATAATATGGGCTAATCGGCCCATTGCAATAATTTACGACACCTCACGAAAGTGTCGCACAAGTACTATATGGTCGTGAGGAGGAATAACCGAACGTTCGGACCTTAAGCACAATATAATATGTATATAATATATATTATACACAAATTACGTCTGCAGAGCGATCTGCAACGACATAATAAAGAATTAATTTTTTTTCCGATTGATGTTCATAAAAAAATGCGAGTTTAGTCAAAAAGCTTGAAAATAAAATACAAGGTTTCTCATAAGTTGTTGTTAGTGGAGCGTTAAAAAAAATTGAGCATAAGTCCACAATAATTTTTTATGAGCGTCTGAATTGAAAATTTCGACTAAATACATGAAAATCACGATAATTAGCAAATTATATTTAGTTAGAAATGTAAAAAATATTTTCCATTCATATAATTATATCTAAGATTTAAAAATTCAACACAAGATTCCTTAAAGTTGTCTACCTTTAAAAAAAATGACTACCGCAAAGTCAAATTCAATTTTTTAGATTTATAAACGAAAACAACTTTACCATAAATATCGAAGACCCAATATTTTCGCCACCACGATGCAGTTGATTTTCTAACTATGACAAAATCGATATTTTAATAGCTATTTATTTATACTCACGTTTTTAATTATTTTCTTCTTACACACACGATGTAGATAAGTTCCCTGGTTCTTGACAACGTAACAAGTTTTAAATCTCACATGCCCAATTTTAACCAAAAGCATTGTCATTCATGTGAATGACATATTCCATCATGATCAGCCAGGATTTTTTCGAGTTTTTGAACAAAAAAAAAATGTAACTATTATAGTTGATAAATTTCATCATACAATTTTTATAAAAATAAAGAAGAATACCTATAATAATTCAATGTATAGTATCACAAAACATAAATATAAACACAATACACAATAAATCACAATAAAAGTGGTAGTTTATAGGCATATCATAATACATATATTTGTATTAATACAAAACAAAGCTATATCTCATATCAGATATAGATTACATTAAATAAAAAATGATGGGATAGGACACTGTTACACTCAATTGCTCGATAATGCAGTAGAGAAGATAGGCAGTTTAATAATAAATATGTAAATCGTCGTTTTTCGAACAAACCTAATAAATAATTTATAACATCGGTTAATCGTTATCTAGAAAGATATAATAGTTATTAACTTATTTGAAAATATTTTTTCTGATCCATTTCCCCACCCACTTCCCAGCAAAATTGGATTTTTAAATTTTACTTCCACCGCCTGTTTCTTACCTCTTTGTAATGGATTTTAAAAGTACTTGTTTCGTTTGTAAAGAATTAATTTTTGTAAAACGTAAAAAATTGCACGGAATTTGAACTCCACGATAATACGTTACCTAATTGTGTATATTTGCGTTTGTTATATGTGTTTGCATATATGTGGTGTATACCTATATTTGAAATGTATTAGTATATTTTTTTTTTCATAAATAACTATATTTTCATTAAATAACTTAGACAAGTAGGTACCTATGAAAGTTTGATTAAAATAATACTAAAGTCATTCAATTTTATTTTGAGTGATGCTTATGACTATTTTTGAATTAAAAAAAAATAGCTTTATCGAATTCAAAAACGCCAAATACAATATAATTTTTCATTTTGCCACCAAAAAAATACTGTCAGTATTGAATTAGAGCCTAAGTGATATTTTTTAATTCCTCGCCATATTTAACATGCATTATGAAAATTATGGCAATACCACAATTTGGACTGTATCTAACCACACAATTAGATAATGCAATCGTATAAATAAACGTCCAATCATAATTATACTTAAAACACAGGGCTTAATCATTCCAAAATCAATTTTAAATGAAAATACAAATCGTTAAAAATCTTCCATAAATCAAAATATAAATTATTTTATAAAGATATTCAATATCTATATTGAAATTAAAAACAGTTTATCAAATATATGATTTAAATCAAAATAATTATTTATTCATTTATATTTGCGTATTGATTTAAAATTAAAAAAAAATTAATTCAAATTTAAAATCGAATAATACTAATAAAAATTGAATAATGTTATTGATGTCGATTGGTAGTTTCATTTTTATTACTGTTTCACAGTATTGAAAATGGCTAAAAAAACAATAATACGGCGCGTTGTCTATGTGGCACTCGCGAAATACGATCTTGCGCTTACTATATGATGGTTTGTAGGAAGAAATAAAAATGAAAATCGTAAAAATGTATAAAAGCCATAGTTAATATCGAAAAAAAGAAAAGTGATGATTAATATCAAATTAAAAACCAGAAAAATATTTAAAATCTACTGTACAACAAAAACCAAAAAAAAACACAATTATAAATTCAATAAAATTTTTAAAATTTAAAACGGAAAAACCTAAATAGTGTTCGATAGGTTAAATTGAAACTGAAAATTTTCATTTAAATTTCAAGCTCTGACCTATATGTAAAGGTAAAACTATGGTATTTCACGTTAAATAACTATAATATAATAATATTTTATTAGTAATATGCATGATCGTTGCGATAACATCCGAATTACTTTGTGCCACAATACTATAGTTATTGAAATAATGCTTTACTAAATCGATAGATATTTGTAGCTGTAAAATATATTTGTCCGGAACGTCGACTCTCCGCCCCGTTGTCGGTTGTTGCGCGGTAGATAGAAGGGGTTGTCCTACATCGACCATTGGCGATAGCGTGGAATGCTTGGAGTATAAAACCATCCCACAATACAATATTTTAAAGTGTAACTAAATGTATCTTCTATTTTAGTCGTAACGTATACGTCGTCAAATTTGTAATAGTATTTATATATTTGTACAATTTACATATTGTAGGCTATAATAGATTGTGTATATAGAAGCAGAAATAGAACGAATGAGTACAAACGAGTCGTGCCTAAGTTTAACTATCAACCTGTAGGCAAGATAATTTTTAGAAAAACATAACAGAGATTATGGAGACATCTATTCAAATAGTCTTAAGACAAAATTGAATATCTTTTGGTAGTTTAATAATTAAACATATTGGTAATATTAGTATTAATATTAGTATTTTTATTATAGATATACTATAGTACTATATATTACTATACATTTTAACAGCCAAGTTTCGGAGCCAAAATATCTTATTCGTTATTACTGCCATATGTAAATTTATTAAATATAACCTAAAATGTATTGTATATTATTGTTGCAAATAAATTATGTATTATTATCATTATTGCTGTTGAACCAAAAACCTTCAACATTATTTAATATTTGAGTAATAAAACAGATTATTATTTTATTAATACTTTTTACTCGTAATGTGGACAAAAATTAACACTTCGTAAATAAACGTTTTATATTACTGCTATTATTAGTGACTTAAAGCTGATGAGTAAAATTGAAAATTAATTTATTCATAAGATAATACTGTAAAAATACGTTACGACTTTTAAATACTGTACCTATTCTAATAACTACCCAAGCATAATTCAATAAAAGTTATGTATTGATAAATTTAGTAAAATTATGTAACCACCAATATCTAAAATAAAGCAATACTTACATTCCTGCGAGTCAAAAATTAAACAAAACTTTGTATTGCTGGCACCGCGGTCTTTCAATGATTGACTGTTATTCTGTCGATGCCTCTTATTAATGACCGTCTATAGGTACCCCGCGTGTACCTATAATATTATTATCTGTGTTTTTACGATAAATTATTTCGTTGTCGTAAGTTTATCGGTATTATATTATATAGGTAATATATTGTTTGAATTATAAATAAACATTTTATGATCTACTATTTTTATCAAACACTTTATAATAATTTATTTTTCTATGACTGTCATTTTAGTATATCATCGACAGGCAACTGTAAATTAAATTTTTATTCAAGCTTCTTCAAACTTCTGTCTATAACACAAATGATGTGTTTTTATATTTTATTAGTGAATTATACTAAATTATATGGCTGATTGTCGGGTTAATAACTAACGTCGTACGACAAGATCACGGAGATCTAGGTAAGTTATAACAATACATTTAGAAACATATTCTCAATTAATATGTATAATGTACAATTAATAAATACATTTTAGAAACTTTAAAATACTATATGATATAATTGTATTGTATTATTTTATAATTCAGTTTTATTGTTTTGCTTGAAATGTAAATATAAATTTATAGTTTGTTCGACAGAAATAAATCGGGGAACAGAAAATAAATACATAATAATATTATAACATTTTATCCATTACTTCATTTTGTTTGATTATAATATTTTATAATTTCTGGCTCATCGTAATGGATAAAATGTTTATCAGAATGAAGCGTAGAACTAATCAATGCCATAAGCCACTAGCTTTCTTTCCTACATGATTGATATTGCTGCTTTGTCTGCTGTCGTATACGCCGATCACTTCGACGTATACACAAAAAGAAAACGAACAAATAATATTCTAAGCGCCTTTAATAAACGCTGGTGTCTGGTGGTAATCGAGTCACACGATCATCACCGTCCACCACTGACCCTTCTTCTGTTAAATTGATTATTTTGTGACATTGTGTGCTGTACCCAAGTATCTCCACCGAAGAGTAGACCATAACAAATATAATAGTAAATAATAGTGTTGAGTTGCCGGCTATTATCTGGCATTT
>CAUJSE010000011.1:0-12232 GCA_963422505.1 Pseudognaphalium luteoalbum
GTGCTAACCTTAGAACAACATATCACTGCTGAATTACCATTAGACAATATTATATCACAGTTTTCCAACTTAAAATCCAGAAGAATGAAGTTTTAGTATATGTACATTGTTTCTTATTTGTTTCAACTAATTTAAGTAATTGTTTAAACTTTCAAATTTTAAAAATGATCAAAAATTAACTTAATAAGTTTTGTTGTTATTTTGTTTATTTTGTTGATTGTTTTTTAGGATGTACATTGCATAAGAACTTTGGTTGACCTCTATGTTTTTGTAATTAAATTGGGTTATCATTCTAAAATTTTAAATTCTTATTTATTGATGTGCTTTGTGAATTTGTAAATTTTAAAATGTGCTTTAATATACATATTGATTTACATTTGAATTACTAGATGAAAAAGGGGCGGGAAATGAAACCATTAACAAGTGGTCTGACATGCTAAAAAATGGGGGCACTAAATCTCAGTCTCCCTGGGGCCCAAAAATTGTAGTTGGTTCACTGGTTGTTTGTATCACCTGGTGTCCTGGTTAATATATTGAAACGAATGGTCAACACTGAATAAAATCCCATGTATACAGCTCTTAGATCCCTGAAATTTGTTTTAGAACTGTACAATATACAAAGATTTTTTTTCCAAAAAAATCATATTTTGTGTAAATAGATTCTTAATTCAATAAATGTAATACTTAATTCTTGTTTTTTAGAACAAATTAATATGACAACATTATTAATTTCTTACTAAAAGGTGTTTTAATATATTCACTTATTCTTATTTCAATATTAAGTTTAAACATGAATTCATGTTTGATAATTTGCTGTCAAGTTAGTATTCGACTTTAATAATATATAAAATAATAGAGTCTGAAATGTATTTTACTTTTAAATTTTAATCGAGACTAGACATTAAAAAAATAATTGACATTGTTCGTTATCTCCCATTATTTCAATATTGTAACTATAAGAAATTGTTCAAAAATTATCTTCAATATGTACCTAATACATGATTAAATAAATAGGTGTAGGTATATTAATTATATTTTGTTCAAGTCACAATCTGATAACAATTTATGTGTTCACAAGAGTACGTATTTTTATTCATCAACAATCAACATCACCATACGTTATCATCCAAAATAATTTATAAACAATAAATATAAAATAATTTTGTGAAATAATCATAATGATGCCTTTTACAAACCGACAAGCAAATAACAATATTTATTATTTATACATTTTTATGTTGGTAACTGTCCATATTTTATCGTTTTCTGGAACTGTTAGATTATAGAAATATGAAATAATAAATACACTTAACATTTACAACATCATCCAAATTTGATGAATCAACAATAATTATTTACAACTTAAATATACAAAATAGTTAAATACAATTGGAACCGAAAAAAATCAAAATTCGCCGGGAAATTCTCTTCCAACAAATATCGGTTTCCGTTCCAGGTTTTCCGTTTATTATTAACTAAAAAGCTTACGTACCATGACAATACGCTAAAAATAAAGCAATACATGTAGTTATAACTGCCAAATGATTTACATTATGGAAAAAAAATCATTTATTCAGCTGTAGATTACCTATATACTAACGTTAGATTAAACAAATGTGATATATAGAACACTAAATGTTCCTTTTTAAACCAAAGAATTGTGTCTGTTTTTTAAAGATCTGTAGCAGGGACTGGAACCTTTAGTAATACTTCGACTCTGGTTCTGGTTCTATTATTAAAAATTCCCGTTCTTACCGATTCTTTCCCGTTGTTAAATTTGTATTTTTCAAACATAAAATCTGCTCATTAAGAAGATTTTTTTAAAAAATTAAACCTACGTTTCTACTTATAACTTGCTATTTGCACACAAATTTAGACATCTTAAAGTATCCAATATACATAAATACAGGTAATGTTCTTAATTTCAAGTTTGAGTTACACACTAATAGGTTCTAAGGCTAACACAATGTTGATTTTTCTGACTTTAAATTTAATAGGATAATAACAATCATCAGAAAGAACACAAATACCTTGGGCACATATTCAAAGAACAAAATAAATAAACATTTAAAATGAACATATAGTTTGACAATAATTAAATTTTTAAACATCAATATAAAGGTTAGCAAAGTTATTCTTGAGATAAAATCTTTTAGATTCTAACTTTTTAGAACCTACTATTCTCGAAAATTTATTGATTATTAAAATAATGTTATGGTTTAGATTTCTTCCGAGAACTCGGTTCCTTTTCCAAACCCTAATCTGTAGATATGAAATTGTTACTTATTAGATCATAAATTATATACATTTAAAATGATTTCAGTTTATAAATGTTTTCTAACAAATCTTCAATTCACTCATAATATACATCGTAACAATAGAGAATAATAAAAATAAATAAATTATTACATACCTTGCTTATTTTCCAATTCATCTGTCATAGCTGGGATAACCGAAATTGCAATAACTACAAATGTTATAATTACTAAACTGTGTTTAAAATAAATCATTTTTATTTAATATAAGAAAAAAGAATGTAAACGTTGAACAATCTATGAAATAAAATAATATTTCTTGATTACTTTTATAAGTGACTTCCTCCCCTCCCCAGGGGATTTGAAAGATATTATTTACCATAAGTTTATTAACACCAAATTTCATTTTACCGCCTGTGTCAATAACGTGTATTTACAAAAAAATCCAATTCATAGCATAAGCCTATAAGTGAAGACGTGAAGTCACAAAATCCAGTGCGTGTGGGTATAGAAAATAGCAATTTAAAATATTACTCATTTTGAACAACCATCAGTGTCGTCTGTACGGAACATTTTAGTGTGATTTTATATTTATTTATACTACTTAATATTAATAAACTCGTTAAAAATTGAGTAACCAAACTAGAAAAAGTTATTTTTTAGATGTGCCAGATATCAAAAAAAAATCAAAATAAATGATATGTCATATATAAATTTAAATAGTGACCCCTTAAAAATATTTAAAAATACAAATTATGCATTGTGAATGTAGTACATATTTTGTTTCATAGTATATGGGAATAAAAACGAAGGATGTTAGGGTGTACAAAAAGAGGAGAAAGGACAAAAATGTTTTACCCCTTAAGAAAAATGCCTGACCACTTGACTGCTAATAAGGATTTACTAAAATTGTGATAGCGACACACAAACTACTGTCCTACTCCAGGAAATGTGTAGGCTGCCCTAGTCCAAACATTCCTCTCCAGAGCTGTCTCTATTATCTAATATGTATTCTTTGTATAATTAATTTCAAAAGAATTGTGTTGTGAAATAAACTAAAGCAATTCGAATCGAAACTTAATAAAATGCGTCGTGTTATTTAGGTCATGAGGTATGTATATAGATACGTCTTTTACACAACGTACATGGATTGTTTATTCAGTAACAATAAACATGTGGCAGATGCCATAAGCATTTGAAACAGATGTATAATCGTTGTTATATACGTGGCCAAGTGAAGCGGCTGAATTATTTTTACAAAAACAAAATTACCTTTGAATTGTCTTTGTGTGTATGAAATATAGTAATATACTCGAAAAGTTTCAAGTTAAATCGAATACTATTTTTAATTTACAACCACTTAACTAAAATTGATATTTTTCGTTTAAATATCTAATCCCGCAAAAATTTAACCCAAAATATCTATAAAAATACATCGTGTTTTTCGATATATTTTTAGATTTGTTATAGGCGTGTTAGTGATTGCTAATAATTCGAGTGCAAGACCCTGATTTTTAATGCATACACTGCATTTTTTAGTATTTTTGTGCATAAGGAGCATATTTTTAAGCTTTTTCATCTATAGTAGGTATAGGTTAAAATATGAGTCACCGAACAAGAAAAAGTTAATTTTTAGATTTGTTAATAATATATTTCTTAAAAAAAATGTCAAAGGGGCCAGCTCTGGAGAGGAATGTTTGGACTAAGGCGCCTACACATATCCTGGAGTAGGACAGTAGTTTGTGCACCGATAGCGACACATCGTCAGTGTCGGATACTCCGGCATATCTTATATAATGTATTTTTTGTTTTATTTATATATTAGAGTTATGTTGTGAAATAAACTAAAGTAATTCGAACAGAAACTTAATAAAATGTGTTTTGTTATTTATTTAATGAGGTATGTCTACAGATGCGTCTTTTACACAACGTACATGGATTGTTTATTCAGTAACAATAAACATGTGACAGAGGCCATAAGAATTTGAAACAGATTCTACGTGGCCTAGTACAGCGGGCTGAATTATTTTTACAAAAAAATTACCTTTGAATTGTCTTTGAGTGTATAAAATATAAAATATATTAATATACTCGAAAAGTTTCAAGTTCCATCGAACAATATTTTTAATTTACAACCAGTTAACTAAAATTGATATTTTTCGTTTAAATATCTAATCCCACCAAAAATTTAACACCAAATATCTATAAAAAACACCGTGATTTTCGATATAATTTTCAGATTTGTTATAGGTGTGTTAGAGGTTCTAAATAATTCGGGTGCAAGACCCTGATTTTTAATGCATACACTGCATTTTTAGTATTTCTGTGCATAAGGAGCATATTTTAGATTTTTGATGTTGTATATTTTCATTATGCTTAGAATTTATTTAGTGCATTCTCGTATAATTTCGGTCTCTAAATAGCATAACACGTATATCAGACATAGATACCCCATTAAACGATAAACGTATATGTTTATCGTTGGCATAATATATGTATGTATAATATGGTAGCTGCGGTGGGTATATAAAATAAATTTGCGATGTTTGTATATTGTATCTAATCGCTTCAAAAGTACTATCATATAAGACGAGCACAATCATACTTAAAATATATTTGAGAAAATCAAACATCAAATTTACTCATAAAAACGTATACCTAAATGTATATATATATATTATAACGTACATTTCCCCAACCCTACCCATTTTGATTTTTCAACTTTTTAGTTTAATATTTAGTGATTAATTCTTGAAAACTCCTGCCACTAATCCCGGAATTCCTGCACAAAAAATGCCCCCAGAATAAACAAGAAACTACCATTATCGTGTATGCAAAACGTTTGTGAAGTTGGCCCACCTAAGTTTTGCAATTTTATCAAAATCTATGTCATTATTTTGCAAGTTATTTGCAAGTCTATTTGTAGAATTTGTTATTCCAAACTTTCACCGTAAGACCAAAAAATTTAAAAGTTAGGCAAACTTCACGTAGTCCACCCAAGTAATCCCAGAACTCAAAATTGGTATCAAACGAAAGCTAATGATTAGCAAAAATTTGCAAGTCCATTTTTAGAATTTGCAAATAAAATGGGCATCCAGTACAGTCTTTCAAAGTTACAAAGTTTGCCGCTCGTGTTGTCCCAGAACTTCCAAATTGTCACTATGGTAGTAACCATTAGCTTTCAATATAAAATCCAAATTTAAAAAACCCAAGTGCAAAAAAATATATCCAAATTGAATAAAAGATAGCCAAATTGAATAAAAATGTAGCCAAAACCTGTTTTGCCAAAACGATCCATAATTTCGTAGTTGGTTATCAAACAAAAGCCAATGATTTTCTAGAACCTACATTCTATCTCGTTTTTAAATTTTTAACGTACTCAAGAAACCATATACCTTCCTATCATTTATACTTATTGGTTTCAAAAATATTATTACACCATTCTTTATACTATGTTTGTATTGATTTATATGTCACTCTTAGCTGCTTTGAATTTTGAACCCAAATCTGGAGTTTTATTCGATTTTTCTTTTGGCTAGTGCCTACATTCTGTTTCTGTATGTTGTAACTAACAGTGTTACACACTTCAGCCTATATACTGTAGCTTATGTATATTGTTTATAATAAATAATAATGTTAAATAAAATTAGGTTTATTAATATGTGTTGTATGTACAATGTATTTAATATTAATTACTATTTTTTATTTATTAGTACCTATGTTCTTAGTAATAATTATTTGTTATTTTGTAATAATAACACAATACTATCAAATAAATAATTACAACCAAATTAGTGTCATGATGGCGGCAACTATTACCTTCAAATAAAAATTTTAATTGAAGAAAATGGCTAATTCGATAAAAAAAATCTTAGTTGAAAATGTATACATCTAAAATGAATAAAAAAAGCCAAATTTAAATAAAAACCAAGTTGAAAAAATAAATCTAAATCAGCAGCTTTTAAAAAGTCTGTGTAAATAGCGTCAACCTGAGAGCCAGGTGCGAAGCTATCTTATAAATATAATTGATTGGGACATTTTTTATGTACCTAATAAAAAACAGACTGATGGGCCGATAATTTGGTGTACCTACCAGTTACATCTTACAAAACAACCCCCAAAAAATGTATTGTTTATAAGTACAAGTGTAGTATTAGTATACAATATACTATACAAATCAATGTATAAGAATTGAATATATACTTTGTCGATGATGGACCACCTCGTATATCATGAACGGTATATTTACAAAACTAACATCGACTTAGTGCTTATCATGATGTTTGTGAATCGTTCTGATTTTTAGATAATTAGGAACAATCATAGAGTGATCAAATATTCAGCTTAGGTCATACATGTAATACATTTTAATATGCCATTTCATAGTAAGTAATATAATATTATGTTAATTACGATCATGACTACCTGATTAGGGCTTTTATGTCATTCCATGATGCCTTAAAATATTCACTAAAAAAAAAAATGTACGATCTTTAAACTAAAAAAATTTATAGAATATGCAAAAATACTTGAGTTGTTTTACCAGGTAGTTAATTAATGAAATTTGTACCAACCTAGTATAGTTACCCAACAATTAATTTGACTAATTATTCGAAGCTAACAAAAATGTAAAATTGCAACAACAAATAAACATTTATCAACATCATAATCTAAAAGCACTTAAAAACGATTTTCTGATTTGTTTAAAAATGTGTTGCTTAATTAAATTAAAAATTTAAAAATATGTTTAAGTTTCAAATTAAAATACAATTCTAACTAATTTTTGAAATATTTTTGATCATAATTGAAATACAATAAATTGATGTTTAATCAACTGTAAGGGAAACAATGACAAACCATACATTGTTTTAAATTTTCAAAATTAAATGTTAAAAAAAAAGTTGAAAAAGTCAAATTCCAACCATGGGTGGGGCTGGGGAAACGTTTTCCCCGCCACACCCATGGTTTTTTGTTTATTGCGGGGGCGTTTTTTGAGCCAGAATTCCGGGATTTGCGGCAGGAAATTGGAAGGAATTGAGCAATAAATATTGGCATTGGAAGAAGTTGAAAAATCAAAATTTGTGGGGTTGGGGAAATGTACGTTATATTATTATACGCTGCAAGTACGGCTTTTTATTAACTATTTTATATGTTGTACTCTTTGGCTTGAACAGTAATATTTTTGGAACTTTTTCAAAATATGCGGTGAGCTTTTAAAAACAGTTAAAATGGATAGTTATGAATTAAGGAATAGTATTGTTTTATGGGTTACCGTTGATATAGAGTGAACATACGCAATCGTGTTCTTAAAAATGTAAATCGTACGCATTCGAGTTTTGCCTTCAAATACTTTCAGAATTATGATAAATAATCGTTTGTGGGTACCTTATAAATTAATTAAACCAATTTTCACGGTGAATACTAATTTCAATGAAACTCATATTACATTGGTATATAGGAATATACTTACATTTTACATAATATATTGTATTTTTATTTTACACCTCATAATAAATCTGCTGTCTGTTGTCTATGTCAAGTTATTTTCCTTTTTGGTTGGGTTGTTGTTAATTGTTTTGTTAATTGCTATGTACATATACTATTTAGGAGTAACATTGAATAAGTGTGTGTAATTTACCACAAAAACAACCACCTTGTTATTTCAATCCACTTATCTAGATTTAAAAAACTTAGTATTAATATACTCGTTAAAATTTGATTTATTGAACTAGAAAAAGTTATTTTTTAGATCTGCCTGACATAAAAAAAAAAAATTTAAAAAATGATATGTCACAAATACGTTTAAATAGCCACCTCTTGAAAAAATACGAAGTATGCATTATGAAAGTAATACATATTTTGTGTCATAGATTTTGGGTAAAAAAGCGATGGGTGGTAGCGTGTACAAAAGGTGGGGAGAGGATAATAAATGTTATACCTAATAAAGAATAATGTCTTACCACGCGACTGCTAAAGAGTTACTAAAGTTGGAAATTCAGGGGTTATTAATGATTGCAACTTGTCTTTCACATCTCACATAAATACTTTTATTAAGAAAGCTGTTACTATGCTAGTCTTTATAAACTGAAATAATCTTTATCTTAAAAATATAAATGCCCCGAATATTTTATTCTTCGCGCTGGTCAGATCTCTTCTTTAGTTTGGGAAAATAGACTGGTCACCTAGTTTCCTAGCTTCACATCATGTCTTAAACGTAAAGAAACCTAGATTACAGTTTTTGAATCTTGTACTAACTAGTATATGGTCGATTTGGTAGTTCATATTATCAAACGTTTTCAATCAAAAATATATAATGCCACACTCGCATCAAAAAAATAACTTCATTAATTAAGCAGTGTATAACCAGATAAAGCCATGGTTTTTCAATCCACTTATGTTTAGTTTAAAAACGTAATTATTTAAACTCGCTAATACATTTGAATGTTGGTATTTAAAAGTATATGGAATTTACCTAAAAACATTCCAATTCGGAAAACGAAATAAGGGATTAATAAATTTATTAAAAAAAGTGTCAAAGGGGTCAGCTCTGGAGAGGAATGTTTGGACTAAGGCGCCTACACATTTCCTGGAGTAGGACAGTAGTTTGTGCGCCGATAGAGACACAGCGTCAGTGTCGGATGCTCAGGCATATCTTATATTATGTATTTTTTGTTTTATTTAATGTTATTAGAGTTATGTTGTGAAATAAACTAAAGTAATTCGAACAGAAACTTAATAAAATGTGTTCTGTTATTTATTTAATGAGGTATGTCAACAGATGCGTCTTTTACACAACGTACATGGATTGTTTATTCAGTAACAATAAACATGTAGCAGAGGCCATAAGCATTTGAAACAGATGTATAATCGTTATTATCTACGTGGCCTAGTACAGCGGGCTGAATTATTTTTACAAAAAAATTACCTTTGAATTGTCTTTGTGTGTATAAAATATAGCAATATACTCGAAATGTTTCAAGTAAAATCGAATACTATTTTTAATTTACAAACAGTTAACTAAAATTGATATTTTTCTTTAAATATCTAATCCCGCCAAAAATTTAACCCAAAATATCTATAAAAATACATCGTGTTTTTTGATATATTTTTTAGATTTGTTATAGGCGTGTTAGTGGTTGATAATAATTCAAGTGCAAGACCCTGATTTTTAATGCATACAAAGTATTTTTTAATATTTTTGTGCATAAGGAGCATATTTTTAAGCTTTTTCATCTATATGCGTCACCGAACGAGAAAAAGTTGATTTTTAGATGTGTCTGATATGAAAAAAAAAATCAGGGATTATTAATGATTGCAACAATAAATATAAATGCCCCTAAAACTTTATCTTTCACGCTTGTCAGATCTCGTCTTTAGTTTGTGCCAATAAACTGATCACCTAGTTTCCAAGTTAACCTAGATTAAAGTTCTTGAATCTTGTATACTAACTACTAACTAGTATAATATGGTCGATTTGGTGATTCATATTATCAAACGTTTTCAATCAAAAACATATAATGTCACACTCGCACCAAAAAAATAACTACATTATTTAAGCAGTGTATAACTACAATAGATAGAGCCGTGAAATTTCAATCTACTTATTTAAAGTTTAAAAACGTAATTCTTTTTTATATTTTTTTTTGTTTTTCAAAAATTGTTGTAAACAAGTTTAAATCAAATGCTTTTAAACTGCAAACCCTGCATAACTATAAAAAAAGGGGTTATTTAAATCTGTTTATCCGTAGAAATACTACTAAATGGAATACTTATATTGCTTAATTGCTTTTAGCTTAACAATAGATAATATGATAATAACCTCAAAGCAATGTAGTATAAATATAAATGTTAGTTTTGATTATGAATGCTGAGTATGTGGGTGCGGAGACCATACAGGTCACTGATATCATTAACCCTTAGCTACACGCGCCATTTTTTTTTCAATAATTACACGCGCGGTGTATTTTATACACCAATTTGTTTTACACAGAAATCAATGTCGTATTGCATATATATTTGACTTTATTTACTAATAAAAGAACAAAGTACTACTTAATATTGTTTTAAATTTAATTATAAAAAGAAAATTTAATAAAAAAAAAATGTTGTTATTACTATATATTATAATTGATAAAAGTAAAAATGTCTTAATTGTCAAATAATTTTTACTAACTTAAATTAAATCTTACTCACTATCCTGACTTATTATACATCTTTCACATCTGACAACAGCTTTTACGTGCTCTTTACATGTAAACTTCTGACATGAAGAACATTGTATTGTTGTCACCCTATTTTTGGCTCTTCCACACAAATAGCACCGACTTCGTATTTTTGTTGGAGGTTCTTGAACGTTCACTTCTTTTGTTTCATATTTTGATAAAAAATGTTTTATGTCAGTAGGGAGATTTGTCATCTGTGATCTTTCACTCAAGTGATTATTCATCAAATTCATTGAAAGTGATTTTAGAAATGACCTCCTATTCTTATGTTTTTTTTCTATTTGTGTATTGTTATACAGAATATTTGCATTTATACTTGCAATGTTGAGAAGTTGAATAATATAATGATTATATAATAATAAAATATTAGAAAAATAAACGGAATTATGAGTCAATATAAGACGTAAAAAATACTTACATTATTACACGCGCGGTGTATTTCGTTCACCGATACCAAAATATTTTATACGGAGCTTGTTTGTGCGGCTACAAACATCAAATGACGACTGAAATGGATTAATAACTATTACATATTAGATAAGAAAAGGTTAGATTAGGAGAATAACTGAAAACCAATAAAAACTAAAATAGAACAAGATAAACAAAAATATTGGTGTACAAAGTACACCAGCGCGTGTAGTTAAGGGTTAAAATGTATAGCCCATCAGAATCTGAGCTCTATAGTCACACTTGCATTAAAAAAATAAAAAGTACGATACGTATTATGTAAGCAGCATATAAGTAGGTAGAGCCTCTCCATTTCAATTCACTTGCCTATAGTTTATACATTTAGTACTAATTTACTCGTTCAAATTTGCATATTGACATACGAAAATGCGGAGTTAATCGAAAAATATTCTATTTCGGGAAATTAAATACACAGTGTACATAGATTGTTTATTCAGTAACAATAAACAAGAAGTAGAAGCAGGATTGTTTAAAATATCTAAAAAAAAATTTTGTTTAAAACAAGTTTTAAAAGCTAGATGATTTCTGTATGAAACATTTTAAACAAGTTTTATATGATGTTGTCAACGTACCGAAAAATATTAACATTTTGTATATTGGTAGGACTTTAAAGACCCGGTGAATAAAAAATTACAAAAAACAGTATATCTATTTTATAACTTCAGTAAAGCCTCTTGGGACTTTTAGTTCCATGTATAATCAAAAAAAAATCTTAACATTGTCAATATTATACACCATCAGTGTTCGCGCCGTTCTAATTATGTAACGTGTTATGCAAGTCCGGGCGGCAACGACTTATTTTCTTATCATCTCCTTTACTCCATTCACCTCTCATTAATTGTTATCTGATTTATTACCATTATTATTGTAATTTAATTATCTAGTTTGTTTTCTTTGTCGTTGTCATTTTATATTATTATCAATATTATTATCATTATTATTATCATGTCTTGATGTGGCCAACGCCCTATTATTTTTGTTACCGTTGTCGTCATATTGTTTTTCTTATTATTGTCCGTTCTTTTTGTACTTCCATTGTGTGAGCATTTTTTATTTTTTATGTTTATTTCTTTTTACTTATAATTCGTCACTAATTGTCTTGCTAATAAAGCACAGCGAAACCATTGTCGTTTTGTTGCTACTGTGGTAACATTTCGCTACTTTAATCTGTATACACTATTTGATTTTGTCATTGCGACAAAGACCACCATTATTGTACCGGCCTTTTCATTGTGGAAAGAAACCATTGTTAATACCAGAGCTTGTTGCTATTACTACAACAAAAAC
>CAUJSE010000012.1:0-42136 GCA_963422505.1 Pseudognaphalium luteoalbum
TACTAAAACACAAATCAAAAAATGGATTGAAAACTTTTTTAATGTAAAAGTAAAAGCTATAAATAGTCATATTCCTCCCGAAAAAAAAAAAAGAATAGGTCCAATTATAGGACATTCCCTACGTTATAAAAGAATGATTATTACACTTCAGCCTGGTTATTCTATCCCACTATTTTCAAATAAATAAAATTTTTTAATTCTTATCTACCTTATTTATGACTATACGTTTATACAAAGCTTATACTCCAGGCACACGAAACCGTTCTGTATTAGGTTTTGAAGAAATTGTTAAATCCAACCCTCAAAAAAAACTAACTTTTCGACAACATAATAAACAAGGTCGTAATAATCAAGGAATTATTACTAGCCGTTATAGAGGAGGAGGTCATAAACGTTTATATCGTCAAATTGATTTTCGACGAAATAAAAAAGATATTTTGGGCAAAATTACAACAATTGAATATGATCCAAATCGTAGTGCAAATATCTGTCTTGTACATTATGAAGACGGAGAAAAAAGATATATTTTACATCCCCGCGGAATAAAAATTGGAGATACCATTATTTCTAGTAATGAAGCTCCTATTTTAGTAGGAAATGCCTTACCTTTGAGTGCGGTTTGAATTATTTATTTACGTAATTGGAAAAATCCAAGTAGATTTAGAGTAAAATCTATAAATCTGTCACTAATTCAGTAATAAAAACAAAATTATTACCTTAAACCTTTAAGGGAAACTAAAAAGGAACAATAGCTTGTGATATAGTTTTTTATTAGCATAATTTAATATTAAAATAAAAAACTTAAAGATATTATAATATGGAGAAAACTTTATTTTAATTTAAGCATATACAATATTGGCAACACTTGTTTACAAATTTTTTTTTACTAAATAAAAAAAGCAAGTTAATCACATTCAAATTGATGGTCAAAGGCAATTTGAAACTATTATGTGATTTTTATTAATAAAAAAATAAGCCTCCTAAGTTATTATTAAACAAAAAAATGTTGGCGTAAATTTATAAAGTCATTCATTCTAATGCTATACAAAAAAGTACGTTAGATGATGAAAAAACTAGGATGTAAGTAATAACAATTAATTAAAATAATTTTAAAATATATACATCTAGAAAGCTGTATGCCTTGAGAAAGGCTTGTACAGTTTGGGAAGAGATTTTGATTTTTTTACAAATTTTTTGTATAAAAAATCAAAGTCTACTTCAACCAATATGCCTTTAGGTACTGCTATACATAATATAGAAATAACACCTGGTAAAGGTGCACAATTAGTAAGAACTGCTGGAGCTGTAGCGAAACTCATAGCAAAAGAAGGTTATTTGGCTACTTTACGATTACCTTCTGGTGAAGTTCGTTTAGTATCTCAAAATTCATTAGCAACAATTGGACAAATTGGAAATGTTGATGCTAATAATAAAAGTATTGGTAAAGCTGGGTCTAAAAGATGGTTAGGGAAACGTCCTAAAGTAAGAGGTGTTGTTATGAATCCTATAGATCATCCACATGGAGGTGGCGAAGGTCGTGCTCCTATTGGAAGAAAAAAAACCATTAACTCCTTGGGGTCGTACTGCACTTGGAAACAGAACTCGAAAAATTAAAAAATATAGTGATCCTTTAATTTTACGTCGCCGTAAAAATGGATAATTAATTTTTAAATAAAAAAAACCTAAAAAAACATACATAAAAACAGAAGGTAGTTGGCAATGACACGTTCACTAAAAAAAGGCCCATTTGTAGCTGACCATTTACTAAAAAAAATTGAAAATCTTAATTTAAAAAAAGAAAGAAAAATTATAGTAACTTGGTCTCGCGCTTCCACTATTGTCCCAACAATGATTGGTCATACTATTGCTGTTCATAATGGACAAGAACATTTACCTATTTATATAACAGATCGTATGATAGGGCATAAATTAGGAGAATTTGCACCTACTCGAAATTTTCGAGGCCATGCAAAAAGTGATAAAAAATCTCGTCGTTAATTAGGAGGTAAGGCTCAATGAAATCTACCAAGTCAGATTTAGAAGTACGAGCTTTAGCTAAACATATACGTATGTCTGCTCATAAAGCACGAAGAGTAGTTAATCAAATTCGGGGTCGTTCATATGAACAAGCACTTATGATATTAGAATTTATGCCTTATCGAGCCTGTTATCCCATATTACAACTAGTTTCATCAGCAGCTGCAAATGCAAATCATAATTTAAATCTAAATAGATCTAATTTAATTATAAGTGAAGCTAAAGTTGATGAAGGTCCTGTGTTAAAAAGATTTCAACCTAGAGCTCAAGGAAGAGGATATCCTATCCATAAACCTACTTGTCATATAACTATTCTAGTAAAAAATAAAAATCAATAAAAAAATTTATGTTAATATCATTTAGAAAGGAAAAAAAGCATGGGACAAAAAATTAACCCACTTGGTTTTCGCCTTGGTGTAACTCAAAGTCACAATTCTTACTGGTTTGCACAACCAAAAAACTATTCTAAACTTCTTCAAGAAGATCAAAAAATACGGCATTGTATTGAAAATTATGTATATAAAAATATAAGAAATTCGTCCAATTATGGAGGAATTGCACGTATTGAAATTAAAAGAAAAACAGATTTAATTCAGGTTGAAATACATACAGGATTTCCTGCTTTATTAGTAGAAAGTCGTGGTCGTGGTATTGAACAATTAAAAACAGATGTACAAACTATTTTAACTCCCGGAGATCGTAAACTTCGTATGATTTTAACAGAAATAACAAAACCATATGGAGAACCAAATATTCTTGCAGAATATATTGCTTTACAATTAGAAAGTCGAGTTGCTTTTAGAAGAACAATGAAAAAAGCTATTGAATTAGCAAAAAAAACAAATATAAAAGGTATTAAAATACAAATTGCAGGGCGTCTAAATGGTGCTGAAATTGCTCGTGTAGAATGGGCTAGAGAAGGAAGAGTTCCTTTACAAACTCTTCGAGCTAAAATTGACTACTGTTATTACCCAGCTCAAACTATTTATGGAGTATTAGGAATAAAAATTTGGATATTTCAAGATAAAAAATAATTTTTTTTTCATTTTTAAGATCGAAATATTAAATATTTAATTTGGTTTTATTTTTATTATTTTAAAGATTTATCTATAATTTTATTATCATTTCAAAAAAGTTGTTATGCTTAGTGTGCGACTCGTTAAAATTGATGCTTTTTTTTTAAATGAAAAAAAACGCGATGAATTCTAGTATAAACTAGAAATTAATTCTTTACTTTTTATTAAAATAATTCAATAAATAAATAAAAAAATTTATTTAAACTCTTTTTTCATAAAAAATATTTATGAAGCAAAAAAGCATTTTTTAATTAAAAAAATTTAATAATATATTATTAAAGTCGTATGGTTAAAATTAATAAAAAAATAACAGTGTAATCAAACAAAAATTAATTATTTTAAAAATAATTAATTTAATAAAAGTTTTTCTTCAAAAAAGACTAAGAAAGTTGGCGATGAATACTAAAAAAACTTCACTGTATAAAAAAACCTAAACGCAGGTTTGAAAGTAATAAAAACGATGAAATCTCTAATTAAATAATTGGTAAATAAATTTAATTAGTAGCTAGGATGGCGAAAAAAACAATATTAAAAAAAGGTATAAACTTAGTAATACATAATTTTTTTAAATCAAAATGAAATAAGTTAATATTCGCCCGTGAAATTTTAATATTAAAGTATTAAGAAAACTTAAATATTTTATCATTAGTAGAATTATTTTTGTTACTAAATGAATAAGTTTTTTCATTCAAAAAACTAAAAATATTTAATAATTAATTTATTCACGAGAAGCCGGATGAAAGAAAACCTTCATGTCCGATTTTGAAGTAGAGACAAAAATCGACTATAACCCTAAAAGAACAAAATTTCGTAAACAACATAGAGGGAGGATGAAAGGAATATCTACTCGAGGTAACTCTATTTGTTTTGGTAAATTTGCCCTTCAAGCACTTGAACCCGCTTGGATTACCTCTAGACAAATAGAAGCAGGACGACGAGCAATTACTCGTTATGCACGTCGTGGTGGAAAATTATGGATTCGGATATTTCCAGATAAGCCTATTACTATGCGCCCTGCGGAAACCCGTATGGGTTCAGGGAAAGGGTCACCAGAATATTGGGTATCTGTTGTTAAACCAGGGAGAATACTTTATGAAATAAGTGGAGTACCAGAAACTGTGGCTAGAGCGGCTATGAGAATTGCCGCTTATAAAATGCCCATACGTACTCAATTTATTACTACTATACAAAAAATAAATAAAGAAACTTCAATATAGTAATTTGTTAACTAAAAATGCACAATAATTTTATAAATAACTAAAATTAGTAATATTTTTTTCTTAATTATATCCCCCCTTAAAGTTAAAATGTTTTAGGGGGGTTAAACCAACAAAATGATTCAACCTCAAACTTATTTAAATGTAGCTGATAACAGTGGAGCGCGAAAATTAATGTGTATACAAATTATAGGCGCAAGTAATCGAAAATATGCACATATTGGTGATATAATCATTGCCGTAGTTAAAGAAGCTGTGCCAAATATGCCCTTAAAAAAATCAGAAATAGTTCGAGCAGTAGTTGTACGAACTTGTAAAGAACTTAAACGTAAAAATGGAACTATTATACAATTTGATGATAATGCTGCCGTTGTTATTAATCAAGAAGGAAATCCTAAAGGAACACGTGTTTTTGGTCCTGTTGCACGAGAATTACGAGAATATAATTTTACTAAAATAGTTTCATTAGCTCCTGAAGTTTTATAAAAAATATTATAAATAATTAAAATCATAATTTTTATTAAATACTTCCATTTTTCATAAAATTTTATTATTTAAAATATATTTTTTATATCACCTTTTTTTACAATATTTTTGATCTACAAAAATATTTCTATAATTAATATTTTATATTTTTATTATTTTTTATTTTAAACTACTTTTATTTTAAAATTAGCAAAAAAATTTCTAAAAAACTAAAATTATTTTTTTGTCTTAAAAACTTTTTTAAAAAATTAAAAAAGTTTATTTATATTAATAGTAAAAAGGAGTTTTCATGGGTAACGATACCATTGCTAATATGATTACATCTATAAGAAATGCAAATTTAGAAAAAACAAAAACAGTTCAAGTACCAGCAACTAATATTACTAAAAATATTGGAAGAATTTTATTACAAGAGGGCTTTATACAAAATTTTAGAGAACATCAAGAAAATAAAAATGATTTTTTAACTCTTACTCTAAAATATCAAGGAAGAAAAAAAAAACCTTACATAACAACTTTAAGACGCATTAGCAAACCAGGTTTAAGAATGTATTCGAATCATAAAGAAATTCCAAGAGTTTTAGGTGGAATGGGAATTGTTATTCTTTCAACGTCTCAGGGAATTATGACAGATCGAGAAGCACGAGAAAAACAAATTGGGGGAGAAATTTTATGTTATGTATGGTAATTTATTTACACTTTATTTAGCTATTTTAAGTAGGAAAATCTTTGTAAATAAAAAAGCTAGCTAGTACTATATTTCTGAACGTTAGTTAAATTAAAAAAGGAGATTTTCCCTTTAATGAAGAAACAAAATTTGATTGATATGGAAGGTATAGTGACTGAATCACTTCCTAATGCAATGTTTCGAGTTGTTTAGACAACGGATGTGAAGTTTTAACTCATATTTCAGGAAAAATCCGACGGAATTATATCAGAATATTACCAGGAGATCGAGTTAAAGTAGAATTAAGTCCTTATGATTTAACGAAAGGACGTATAACTTATCGTCTTCGTGCTAAATCTCAAAACAGTTAAATTTTTTTGAAAGTAAATAACAAAAATATAATAAATTAAAAACTTAATATAAAAAATACTTTTTTGTTTTTTATATTATAAATCAAATTAAAATAAGGAATATAAAATGAAAGTTCGTGCTTCTGTTCGAAAAATTTGTGATAATTGTCGATTAATTCGTAGACGAAAACGAATTATGGTAGTTTGTTCTAATCCAAAGCATAAACAAAGACAAGGATAATTTTTTATTCAATTTCTATTTAATAAAAAATAAAAAAAAATTTAATTTAACTCGTTTTTATTTAAATATTTATTTTTAAACAATTAAATATCTATATTAAACTATATTAAATTTTTATACAAAATAAATAAACAATAATAATTATGCCAAAATTAGTAAAAAAAATTAGTTTACGTAAAGGTAAACGTAAAATACCTAAAGGAGTTATTCATATTCAAGCAAGCTTTAATAATACCATTGTTACTGTAACAGATATACGTGGACAAGCTGTTTCTTGGTCTTCTGCAGGTGCTTGTGGTTTTAAAGGAACAAAAAAAAGTACACCTTTTGCGGCTCAAACTGCAGCAGAAAATGCTATTCGCATTTTAATAGATCAAGGTATGAAACAAGCTGAAGTTATGATTAGTGGTCCTGGGCCAGGACGAGATACAGCGCTACGAGCTATTCGTAGAAGTGGTATTATTCTAAATTTTGTTCGTGATGTAACTCCTATGCCCCATAATGGTTGTAGACCTCCAAAAAAAAGACGTGTATAAAAAAAAACTGCAAATATATATATATATATATGTAAAATTTTTTTAACACAATTTCAACTAAATAAAAAAATTTCCGTTAAATTAAACTAATAATCAATTTAAACCTTTTTTTCTTTAATAGTGAAAAAAAAATCAAATTAAATGTTCTAAAAAATATTTTTAATAAATAAAAAAATAATAATTGCAATTTAATTAACTAGTTAAATATTACATTAAATTTTATTTTTAATAATGAATGACTATTGAGAGCGTACTTAGTTTAAACTAAGTACGCTCTCAATAGTCATTCATTATTAAAAATAAAATTTAATGTAATATTTAACTATTTTAAAAAAGACCTAAAGTTAATGATTTATCAATTGGTAAAGCTGCTCCAATACCTAACCAAAGAGATACTGCAGTACCAATTAAAAAAACTGTTGTTGCTACTGGACGACGAAAAGGATTTTGAAATTTATTTACATTTTCTAAAAAAGGAACTGTTAATAATCCCGCAGGTACTGCAGCCATTAAAAGAACACCTAATAATTTATTAGGAACGGTACGAAGTATTTGAAAAACAGGGAAAAAATACCATTCAGGTAATATTTCCAATGGAGTTGCAAAAGGATTTGCTGGTTCACCAATCATTGAAGGTTCTAAAACAGCCAAACCTACACTACATGCAATTGTACCTAAAATAACTACTGGAAAAATATACAAAAGATCATTAGGCCAAGCAGGCTCGCCGTAATAATTATGTCCCATTCCTTTAGCTAATTTAGCACGTAATACAGGATCGCTTAGATCAGGTTTTTTTGTTATTAGGATAGGATACTTTTAAAATATATATATATATTCCCCCTAAAGAATTGGACATGAATTTTTGATTCATCCAACTCAAACTAGTTTATCTAAATAATTTAAAATTTAATAAATTTTTTTATGAATTAACTTAACTACATAAAATAACTTAAATAAATATTATTTAGTTAAAAAAGTCCAAAATCCAAGTAAGCTTTTTTTATTATAATTAACATTATTTTTAATATACTTTTTGGATAGTCTTATTTCTTGTAAATTTTTTTTACTAATTAAAATATATATTTACTTAAAATTGACTTGTTAATTTATTAACTTTTTTTTTTCCTTAGACCTTTTTTTTACTCCCATGATTTTGCTCTATTTTAAAACTCAAAAGAAATGAGTGTAGTTTTTTTATCATTTATTTATATAGTGTAAATAAATATATATCTATATTTAATATAAATATATTTTTTATTTATTAACATTTATGAAGCCTATTTTTAATTTTTTTTAATTTATTAGATCATAGAAAAAATTGTATTTAAAACAAAATTTTTTACCCAAGTTTTTTACTTTATACTTTTTATAATTTAGGATAACAACACATTTTTTATTTTTATAATTAATGTGGTAGATTTAAAAAAAAAAACTACATAGTTTAATAATTAATTCAAGTCACACACTCCCATAATTAAATTTTTCTCAAAAAATAAAAATACATATTTTATTAAAATAAAAATTTAAATAAAATATAAACAATCCATAAATTTTTTTTAATTAAAATAAAAATTTATGGCAATAAATAATTTCAATTTATAATAAATTTTTTATTATTAACATGTTTTAATGTTATAAAATTTTATTAAAAATTATATTCTAATAATTTACAAAGGACCTGAAATACCTTGTTTACGAATCATTAAAAAATGCATTAGCATAAAAACCGCAGTTAAAAGAGGTAATACAAAAGTATGTAAACTATAAAAACGAGTTAATGTAGATTGACCTACACTAACACTTCCACGTAATAATTCTACTAATGGTGATCCTATAACAGGAATAGCGTCAGGTACACCTGTTACAATTTTAACAGCCCAATAACCAATTTGATCCCAAGGTAAAGAATAACCAGTTACACCAAACGAAACTGTTAAGACTGCTAAAATAACACCAGTAACCCAAGTCAATTCACGAGGTTTTTTAAAACCTCCTGTAAGATAAACACGAAATATATGTAAAATCATCATTAAAACCATCATACTCGCTGACCATCGATGAACTGATCTAATTAACCAACCAAAATTCACTTCAGTCATTATATATTGAACAGAAGCAAAAGCTTCAGTAACAGTTGGACGATAATAAAAAGTCATAGCAAATCCAGTTGCTACTTGTACTAAAAAACAAGTTAAAGTAATACCACCTAAACAATAAAATATATTGACATGAGGGGGTACATATTTGCTAGTAATATCATCAGCAATTGCTTGAATTTCAAGGCGTTCTTCAAACCAATCGTAAACTTTATTGAAATAGAAATACTTTTATGTATTTCTTCTCTAAAAACCGTAAATGATACTTTTTTTTCGTACGGCTTAAATGAAAAAAATATACATAGATAATAGATATATTTATTTTCTAGATATATATATATATAATTATTTATTATTTTGTCTCAAGTTAGTTTTATTTATATATATTAACTGCTTTTTGAGAAATCTTTTCCTTGAAATTTTTCTTTTGTTTTTTATTAAATATTTTTAATAAAATAAGACTATTCAAAGATTTTCTTGTTTGAAATTTAATAAAACTAAGTAAACTTTAGATTTTTACTTTATTCCGATGAATAAAAAAATATAATAAGTAAATAGTTTTTTATACCCATTTGAATTTTAATTAAATAAAAAAATTTAAATTTGGTAACGAAATATAAATAGTAAATTAAAAAAAATTAATCATAGTTTAATTTAAATAAAAATATTAATAAATATTTTTATTAAATTTTATGCTTTAAATGTTTTATTTATAAACACTTAATAAAATAAAATAATCTTTTTTTTAAGAATAACAGTTTTTTGTATTTTTTAATTTCATTTATTTAAACAAGTCGCACACCCATAATCCATAAATCCTTTAATTAATTGATTACACGATTAAACTACCTTTACTAAAAAAATGAAAATTATTATTTTCTCATAAAAAAAAAATAATAACTTAAAAGGGTTCCATAAAAAAGTTTAAACTTTTTTATGGAACCCTTTTAAGTTATTACCAGCTTACAGGAACTCCATCTAATAATACCGAAGAATTATAAAGTTCAAGAATAATAACTAAAAAAACTGCAAATAATCCCATTGCAATGCCCATTAAAGGTGTTGTGCCCCATCCAGGAGCAACTTTACCATATTCTGAATTAAGTGGTTTTAATATATCTCCTAAACCACTTCGTTTTCCTTTTGTTTTAGGAGTATCATCAATAATTTGTGTAGCCATAAAATTTTATTACATTAGTTGAGATTTGTTAACTTTGTGTACTATTATATTAATTAAAAATAAACCATTCTTTTGGGATTACTTAAAAATGGAAACTGCAACATTAGTCGCTATATTTATATCGTGTTCACTCGTGAGTTTTACTGGCTATGCTCTTTATACAGCTTTTGGACAACCCTCTAAAGACCTTAGAGATCCTTTTGAAGAGCATGAAGATTAAGTTAATTATTAAAGACCTTCCCTAAACTAATAAAAGAAAGGGAAGGTCTGTTATTTTTTTTATTTTTCTAAAAAACTAAATCAAAGTGAAAAAATTATTTTTTTTCTTTAGTTTGAATTTTAGGCGGTTCACGAAAAAAAATAGCAAAAAAAATTATTCCTAAAGTACCTACCAATAAAAATGTATAAACCAATGCTTCCATAGATTTGATTAAAAGTGAGAAATATGGAGATAGCTTTCGTACTAATTGAAAATAGATTTTATTTAATAAAGTTGAAAAAAAAACAAAAATTATATATATTTTATTTTTTTATTAAATGAAATTTATTTTTTTTATTAAAAAACTAGAAAAAACCTTATTAAATTAATTTAAACTATTTGTCTTTTAGTAGTAGGATCTCCTAACTTCTGAAATGCTCCAAATTCTACTTGCGCATCTAGATCCGGATCAATACCAGCAAAAACATCTCTAAATAAGGTTCTCGCACCATGCCAAATATGACCAAAAAAGAAAAGAAGAGCAAATGTAGCATGACCAAAAGTAAACCAACCTCTTGGACTACTTCGAAAAACACCATCTGATTTTAAAGTAGCACGATCAAATTCAAAAATTTCACCTAATTGAGCACGTCGAGCATATTTTTTTACTGTAGCTGGATCACTAAAACTTACTCCGTCAAGCTCACCACCATAAAATTCAACAGTTACACCAACCTGTTCAACACTATACTTAGATTCTGCTCTTCTAAAAGGAACGTCAGCTCTAACAATTCCTTCTTCATCTACTAAAACTACTGGAAAAGTTTCAAAAAAAGTAGGCATACGACGAACAAAAAGTTCATGTCCTTCTTTATCTTTAAAAACAGCGTGTCCTAACCAACCAACAGCTATTCCATCTCCATTATCCATAGCACCTGCTCTAAATAATCCACCTTTAGCTGGATTATTACCAATGTAATCATAAAAAGCTAATTTTTCTGGAATTTTAGACCACGATTCAGATAAGTTAAGGTTTTCACTTTTACTAGCACGAATTCGTCGATCTATTTCTTGTTGAAAGAACCCTTGATCCCATTGATAACGAGTTGGACCAAATAATTCTACTGGAGTTGCAGCAGAACCATACCACATAGTTCCAGCAACAACAAAAGCAGCAAAAAATACAGCAGCGATACTACTAGATAAAACAGTTTCAACATTTCCCATACGTAATCCTTTATATAATCGTTGAGGAGGTCGAACACTTAAATGAAATAAACCTGCTAGTATACCTAAAATACCTGCTGCAATATGATGAGAAGCTATCCCTCCTGGAACAAAAGGATCAAAACCTTCAGCCCCCCAAGCTGGAACTACAGGCTGTACTTTTCCAGTTAATCCATAAGGATCAGAGACCCATATACCAGGACCGAATAAACCTGTTACATGAAAAGCTCCAAACGCAAAACATAAAACTCCTGATAAAAATAAATGAATTCCAAAAATTTTAGGTAAATCTAAAGAAGGTTTTCCTGTACGTTCATCACGGAATAACTCTAAATCCCAATATACCCAATGCCAAATTGCTGCTAAAAATAATAATCCTGATAATACAATGTGTACTGCAGCTACACCTTCATAACTCCAAAGACCTGCGTTATTTATAGTTTCTCCAGTAATACTCCAACCCCCCCAAGATTTGGTTATTCCTAAGCGGGTCATAAAAGGTATAACAAACATACCTTGTCTCCACATTGGATCAAGAATAGGATCAGAAGGATCAAAAACAGCTAATTCATATAACGCCATAGATCCAGCCCAGCCAGAAACTAAGGCTGTATGCATTAAATGTACAGCAATTAAACGACCAGGATCATTTAGTACAACAGTATGAACACGATACCAAGGCAAACCCATGGAAATACCCCTTTCTCAAAGAGAATTAGAGACTATGTAACTTTTTTGCATTAATTAATAAGTATACTATGATGAAATAAATTTAAATTAATCCAAAATTTGAAATTTCAATAAATTTTTTTTTTATTTATAAATTATATATAATATATATTATAAAATTATATATAATAATGACGATATTATTAAAAAAATAGAATATAATCTTCTTAATAACATTATAAACTAATTTTTTATTTATTAGCTACTTTTTTTTTATTTTTACTTTAAGTGCTGTTATATATTTATTTTAAGTAAAAAAATGCCCATTGGTGTTCCAAAAGTGCCTTTTAGGCTTCCAGGAGAAGAAGATGCTGTTTGGATTGACGTATAGTGCGTTTATTAAACATATTTGGTTGTATGGAAATTTTCCATCGTCTTTTATTTAATTTAGATGTTTTTATTTCATTTTAAAGTTAATAAATTATCAAAACTTTAATAGCATGACATAATAGTAAATTTTATTAAGTAAAAAAATATTTTTTTTTCTATGGTTAGTCAACAAAAAGTAAAGCTTTACATTTCGTTAAAAATTTATTTAAAAAATTAGCAAAAAGTAAAAAAAAATAATAGACTATCTTTTATATGTAAGTAAGATTTAACTAATTTTTACCGAACTAGATTTTAAACCTAAAGATATAACTAAAAACCGTTTGTAAAAAAAAAAGGTATAAAAAATATATTTTTAAATAAAAAAACAAATTTTTTATCAAATATATTAACAAATGATTTGTTTAATAAGTTGTTTATAAAATTTATAAAAAACAAACTTAAATTATTAAACTTAGTAACAGTAATAATAAAAAAAGAAAAAAAACTAAATTGTAAAGATTATCTAGTTTTTTTTTAACTGCTTGAGCTGTATTGGGCGAATAAAAAAGCTAGTACAGTTATAAAAAACAAATTAGTAAATTTTATTATAACAATCGACTTTATAGAGAAAGATTACTTTTTTTAGGTCAACATATAGATGATGAAATTGCAAATCAACTAATTGGAATTATGATGTACTTAAATGGAGAAGATGAAAGTAAAGATATGTACTTATATATTAATTCTCCTGGTGGAGCTGTATTAGCAGGAATATCCGTTTACGATGCTATGCAATTTGTAGTTCCAGATGTTCATACAATTTGTATGGGATTAGCGGCTTCAATGGGCTCGTTTATCTTAACTGGAGGCGAAATTACTAAACGTATAGCGTTACCCCACGCTTTGCGGCTTTGCTTGTTTTTAATTAGTTTAAAAATGTATACGCCTAATTACTAAAAAAAAAGGGAATAATAGCATGACATAAAAAAGCTTAATAAAACTGTTTTAATAAACATATTTAAGATTAAAATAATATATATATTTTTTTTTTTCATTTATTTCAGTGTTATAAATTATTATTTTATTTAATTATTTATTGAATAAAAAATTTTAAAGTTTAACTAAAAATATTTTTAGTTCTATTAAAAAAAAACTTTGGCAGTGTTTTATAAAAAAATAAAACAACAGAACCATAATAGTATTTAATAAAAGAAAAATGGTATATAAATTAAAAATTATAAAATTTTTTTTAATAATTTTGTATGTTTTTCTTTCAAAAAAAACTATATTAATTTATTTTTAGAGCTGTATACATTAAAATATGTTTGTACAGTTCATCACTTTGATTATATAAAATTTATAATTAAAATTAGGGTAATGATTCATCAACCTGCCAGTTCTTATTATGATGGGCAAGCAGGAGAATGTATGATGGAAGCAGAAGAAGTACTAAAACTTCGCGATTATATTACTAGAGTTTATGTACAAAGAATAGGTAAACCTTTATGGCTTATTTCTGAAGATATGGAAAGAGATGTTTTTATGTCAGCAAAAGAAGCAAAAACATATGGTATTGTTGATGCTGTTGCTATAGAAAACACTTAATTTTTCTATTTTTTGTTAAATAGCTTTGTTTTTGTTTTATATTAAATAATTTTATTATATATTTATAAGTAAGTGTATTTATAAATAAAAAAATATATATTTTTAAGGTTAAAATAAATTTAAACCAAAACATTCTGCAAATAATTAAAAATGCCTACTATTCAACAATTAATTAGAAATAGAAGACAACCAATAGAAAATAGAACAAAATCTCCAGCTCTTCGCGGATGTCCTCAACGAAGAGGAGTTTGTACTAGAGTGTATGTGCGGCTTGTTATGATTAAAAAATTTAAACAATAAAAAAGGTTCAATATAGCAGAAGAACCTTTTTTTTTTTAATAATTAATCTATCATTTATTTAATAAATAAATGAAAATTTATGACTTTTATTGGTGCAAATCCAGTTATCTTAATGTAAGCTAAAAAAGCAAATTTTCAATACTATTTATTAATGTATTAAGCGAAAAAAAAAATACAATTAAAAAAAAGAATTATACATAATTGTATAATTGCAAAAACGGAGTAATAAGGTTAGCTGCTCAGCAAACTATTAAAATAAAATATCGTTACTATTTAACAAATAAAAAGTTTTTTTTATTTAGTAAAAAAGTTAAAGCTAAAATTTGAAAATTATATAAATTACAAATAACATCTTTAAATTTAAAAAGCTCCGGTATATAGAAAGAACCTCACCGTTGAAGAAAAAGACATAGAAACAATGAAATCCATTATTTTTCTTATTTTAAAGTCCTATTCTTTTATTAATAAGAAGGTTTGATTACCAAAAAATGATGGTTAGGAAGGTTAAAGTAGCAAAAGCCATTAAATTTTTTCTTTTCTACACTAGAAAATCAGTTTTTTTATCAATAATAAAAAAATAATTTTATGTATAAAACTAACATATACATATACATTTTTTTATGATTAATTAAATAATAACAAGTACTAAAAAACAGATATATATATATATATATATTTTTTTTTACTAATAATAAAATAAAATATATATATTAATTTAAATAAAGTTTTATTTTTAATAAAATTTTATTTTTTATTTTTTAATCAAAATCAATCAGTAATTTATGAGAGTAGACATCAATGACTAGAGTTAAACGTGGATATGTAGCTCGAAAACGACGAAAAAATATTTTTACACTTACCTCAGGATTTCAAGGAGCCCATTCAAAATTATTTCGAACAGCTAATCAACAAGGAATGCGAGCATTAGCTTCTTCATATCGAGATAGAAGTAAACGAAAAAGAGATCTTCGTCGGTTATGGATTACTCGAATTAACGCCGCGGCCCGAAATAATGGACTTTCTTATAATAAATTAATTCAAAATTTATATCAAAATCAAGTACTTTTAAACCGAAAAGTGCTTGCACAAATAGCTTTATTAGATAATAATTGTTTTTTTACAATATTAAAAAAAGTTAGTGAATCTTAAAAAAATTAAAAAATTTTTAAATAAAAAAACTTCCCTGGAGTAATTTCCAGGGAAGTGAAAAAACTAAAAAAATTTAAATTATTAAAAATACAAGAATTTTTAGTAAAAAAAACTTAATTTTCATTATTTAAAAAAGGTAATAACGCTAAAACTCGAGCTCGTTTAATTGCAATAGTCATTAAACGTTGTTGTTTTGAAGTCAACCTAGTCATTCGTCTAGATAAAATTTTTCCTTGTTCACTAATAAATCTACGAAGTAAATTTATATTTTTATAATCTATAATTTCACCTGATCTAATTGGTGGCAAACGTCTACGAGAAGATCGTTTAGATTTGTTTATAGTTTGTTTCATAAATACTATTTATTTTTTTATTTCTTTGTGAATAGTATGCTTATTACAATAAGAACAAAATTTGTTTAATTCTAATCGAATAGGCGTATTACGACGATTTTTTTGAGTAGTATATCTAGAAACACCTAATTTTTTTTTTTCATTATTTTGAGCACAATTAGTACATTCTAAAGTAATTGTTACTCTTACATCTTTATTCTTAGCCATAATACTGTTTATTTCGAATATTGAATCTCTAAAATTTATAAAAGATTTTTAAAAAAATTAGCAATTAAATTTAAATTTTTTAACGCATTCTAATAATAATAAAAAACAAAAAAAATTATTATTGTTCTTCTAAATATAAATTTTTTTATATTTAATAAATGATATTTAGAAAAAAGGAAGAATTAATGCATCTGGGAAAAAACGATTAATTTCTATCAATAAACCAGCTAAAAACCCAAACCATAAAGTAGCTAATACGGGTGCTGTAGAAAGATATGTTTTGACATCTTGCATTGTGGGTCTCCTTATATGTACATATTTAATGAATTTTAAATAAATTAACAAAACTATTTGTATTTTTTCTATTTGTTTTTTATATTAAAATAATAAATAAAAAAAAAATAAAAAATACAAATAATTTTTTTTATTTCATTTATCTTAAATAGTAATTTTTTTATAAAAAAAATAATATATATATAATATATATATATATATTATATATATATATACAATTTTTATTTATATACCTAAATATATATATTTATATATTTTTTTTTATTTAGTAAAATAATTAAAATTCTTTTTTTAAATAAAAAAAATAACAAAATAAAATAAATAAAAAGTGTAGGCAAAACATAATAAATAATATACAATTAAAATAAATAAAAAAGTAATAATGAATTATGGGAGGGATGTAGCGCAGTTTGGTAGCGCGTTTGTTTTGGGTACAAAATGCCGCAGGTTCGAATCCTGTCATCCCTACCCGAAAATACACTTAATAAAAAATAACTTATAACAAATTTCAAATACTTTATTTTTTTGTTATAAATAAATAAAAAATAGTAATACTATTTATTGTTTTTGTTTATTTCTAAGCGCTCTTAGTTCAGCCGGTAGAACGCAGGTCTCCAAAACCTGATGTCGTAGGTTCAAATCCTACAGAGCGTGATTTGTTGAAATCAAAATATTTATTAAAAATCTTTTAGTTAAATATATATTAAATTGAAATTTATTTATAAAACCAAAAATAGTTATAAATAAATTTCAATTTAATATATATTTAATTAAAGATCTAATTGATCACCACGTCGATATTGTAAGTAAGCTGTTACAAATAAGCCAGCTAAAGTTATTGGAATTAATCCTAGGACAATTCCAGACAGTAACGCTTCAACCATTTTTTATTTAAATAAAAAAATATTTAAGTTAAAAATTAACTAAATTTATTATTAACCTCAAAGTTAACTTAATTGAGAAATACAATGAAATTGATTAGACCTTAAAAGTTATTATCTTTTTTTTTAGTTTTTTAGATAAGTTGTATTTTATTTAAACCAATAAATAAAACTAACGCTGAAATTAAAGCTGCAAACAAAAATACAAAATAACTAATTATAGTAAGCATAAAAAAAATCCTAATCACAATATAACAAATTTAGTATACATCTTTGTAAAACAATTACCTAAATTTTTTATTATTTAACTTTTTATTAATTACAAATAATTATACATCTAACATTGGTTTTATTTTGCAAAATGCTTTTTTTGTAGTAACAAATGTAAATAATTTTACAATTTTTTTATTCTTAATAATTTTTTTATTTACAGGTTAATTAATTTAATATTATTTTGTATTGTTTTTTATTAAAAAAAAGTTCAATTTATTTTTAGTAATTCTTTTTAGTTTTAAAAAAAATATTTGTACGTTTTAGCAGTACGCTTTTTAATTAAATAACTTTTTTTTTAGTAAAAAAAAATTAAATATAAAATAAGTTTTACGTAGTAAAAATAGTTTTTTTATTTATGCTATTTAATATATAATTTTTTAGTAATAATATTTAATAATTTTTTTATTATAATAATTAATAATATTTTAATTTAATTTGCAAAATTATAACAATGTAAATTAGTATAATGTTGTAAAAAATTATTATATTTTACATAATAAATAAATATTTTTATAAAATATTTATTAACTTAACAAAAAAAGGTTAAAAAAATAAAAAAATTGAAGTTTTTTATCTTTTTTTATTTTATTTGTCTTGCTGAGCTAAAACAACCCTAGATATACTGATTTAGTATGCTTCAAAAATACCTTTGGTATAACATTGATAATCTAACAAGGCTTAAAATTTTTTAATATGGTTTAGAATTTTTTTATCGCCTTACAAATATATATATGGAGCTAAGCATGTCTGGAAATACAGGAGAGCGCCCTTTTGCTGATATTATTACTAGTATTCGTTATTGGGTAATTCACAGCATTACTATACCATCTTTGTTTATTGCAGGTTGGTTATTTGTTAGTACAGGTTTAGCTTATGATGTTTTTGGAAGCCCTCGACCAAATGAATATTTTACAGAAAACCGACAAGAAGTGCCTTTAATTACTGGTCGTTTTAATTCACTAGAACAAGTTGATGAATTTACTAGATCTTTTTAGGAGATACCAATGACTATAGACAGAACTTATCCAATTTTTACAGTTAGATGGCTGGCCGTTCATGGTTTAGCTGTACCTACAGTATTTTTTTTAGGAGCAATATCAGCAATGCAATTTATCCAACGATAAATTTAAATGATAAACTTTATTTATAATGTAAAGCTATGACACAACCAAACCCAAACAAACAAAGTGTAGAATTAAATCGTACTAGCCTCTATTGGGGTTTGTTATTGATTTTTGTATTAGCTGTTTTATTTTCTAATTATTTTTTTAATTAATTAAAACAGAAATTTCTTTGCCTTATTTGGAATAAATTGAAATTTTTAATATTTATAACTGTTATTTTTGTTTAAGTTTTAACTAGATAATAAATTTGAAAAAAGGAGTATACAATAAATGGCAAATACCACCGGAAGAATTCCTTTATGGTTAATAGGTACTGTAGCAGGTATTCTTGTAATTGGTTTAGTAGGTATCTTTTTTTATGGCTCATACTCTGGATTAGGATCATCTTTATAAAATATCATTTTTAAATAAATAAATAAAACATATAATTAGACATAATAAAAAAAAAGAAAAAAAAAATTTAATTTAACTACTATTTTTTCATTATCATATATATTTATATAATTGAAAAACATTCTGAAATTTTATTGCAATAAAATTTCAGAATGTTTTTCAATTGAAAAAAAACAAATAATTTTTTAAAAATCTAAAAAATTATTAAAATAAAAAAAAAGATATATATATATATATATATTAAATCTAAAAATAGAATCTACTATATTAATTAATTTATATTTTTAAAACAGAAATAAGAAAAAAAAATGTTTGCTTTTCAAAACGAGCCATTTTAAAAAGTGTAATAGAAAACTCTATTAAATTTTCACAATAAGCAATATAAGCCATTTTTAGATATAGTTCATCTGCTTTCCATTTTTTATAATATAAAATTAATTTCAAAAGAAAAGAAAGAAAAGATTTTTTTTCTAATTGCTTAATTTTTTTTGAAACTTTTTTGAAAAAAATAATGACATTTTTCCTAATTTTTTAGTTTTAATGTTATGTATATGTTGATCATCTTTTTTTTCTTTATAACGTTTTTTTTCTTTATATAAATAATAAATAGTTTGGTTTAATAAACAACTTTGATTAGTAATATTTTTTTCAATATGAAAATTTTTTTCTAATTGAAAATAAAATTTATATTTTTCTTTTTTTTTTTTTAAATCTTTACGAAAAAACGAATTATTAAAGTATATTTTATTAGAATTTTTATGAAAAAAAAACTACCCATTTAGTTAAGTAACGTGTATTTTTTACTGTTTGCTGAGTCAAACTTTTTAAATATTTTAATTTTAATGTATAACCTTGATAATTTAAAATTTCTTTTAATAAAGGAAAAAGATAATAATATTCAAAATATTCAATTTCTAAAGAAATTATTATCATATTGTATAAACCTAAAAAACCTAAATTAAATTTCATTATAACAATTATTCATAATAAAAGAAAAAATTTCTATTAATCAAACGCTTTAGTTTTTTTTTTTTATTTAAAAAATTAAAAATTCATTTCTGCTAATTGAACTTTTTCAAATTGTTTCTTTTTAAGTACTAAAAATATTTGTGCTAATATAACTGACGCAAAAAAGATTAAAAGACCTTGAACACGTAATTGATCTTGAAGTACTATTTCTGCGTCTCCTTGCCCAAAACCACCTACATTAGGATTGTTGGTTAAAGGTTGATCTGCTTTAATTAATTCACCTTCTGAAATAATAAGTTCTGGTCCTGACGGTACAATATCAACAATTTGACGACCATCTGAACTATCAATAGTTATTTCATAGCCTCCTTTTTCTTTACGTAAAATTTTACTTACTTTACCTGTAGTTGAGGCATTATAAACAGTATTATTACTCTTACTTCCATCAGGATAAATTTGTCCTCTTCCTCTATTAGCCCCTAAATAAATCGGATATTTAAAAAATTAGTTTCTTTATTAATAGAAGGATCTGGTGAAAGAATAGGAAATACAATTTCACTATATTTTTTACCAGGAACAGGACCAATTACAATAATGTTTTTTTTATCAGAACTATAAGGCTGAAAATAAAGATTACCTATTTTCTCTTTCATTTCAGGAGGAATACGGTCCGAAGGTGCTAATTCAAATCCTTTAGGTAAAATAAGTACAGCCCCTACATTTAATGCTCCTTTTTTACCGTTAGCAAGAACTTGTTTTATTTGTGTATCATAAGGAATTTTAACAACAGCCTCAAATACAGTATCTGGCAATATAGACTGAGGAACTTCAATATCTACAGGTTTTTTAGCCAAATGACAATTAGCGCATACAATACGTCCAGTTGCTTCTCGAGGGTCTTCATATGCCTGTTGTGCAAAAATTGGATATGCTTCGGAACTAGAGGGCCAAACTATAATTTTTAATAAGAGTATGATTGAAATCGATCGAATCACACGACTTTTTTATCCAGTGACTAATATTTATATTTTGCATAATTCAATTATTATCTTTAAAAAAATTCATGAGTAGGATATTTAGCTATACTAGTAATCCTTATTTCTAACTCTGCCCATTATAGTAATAATGAAGATGATAAATCAAAAGTATTCTACTCTGCATTATTAGCCTAGAAATTAAAAAAATTAATTAATAACTTAATAAACTATTTTTTTATTAAATTTTTTTTATTCATTCATTGTATGATAAGTGGCTACAATAGAAGGAGATATCCGATTTAAATGACGAAAAATCCAATATTTAAAAACAGTATCTAAAATAACTGGAAAAGTTGAAACAAAACAAGATATTATATGTTTATTATGAGCAAATCCCAAATGTTCTAAAAAAGAACCTATAACTATTTCCCAACCATGAGGTGAATGAAATCCAATACATAAATCTGTTAATAAAAGAATAAAAAAAGCTTTCATTGTATCACTTAAACTATAAAAGAGTTCTTGAATCCAAGAATTTAAAATAATTAACCTTTGTTTACCTAAAACAAAAATAGCACTTAAAATAATAAAATAAATGATATCTGTTAGTAACTGTAAAACAGTATTTAAACTATTTTCATTATATGTTTTTACTAACTGAATTGTTTTTTTATGAATTTCTATATTAAGATCTTGTGAAAGTAGTTCTTTCAACGAATTTACCATTATTTTATCTAACCAAACAAGTTCTTCTATTTGTTGTAATCGTTTTAATGCTATTTCTTCTTGAAAGGAATTAAGAAAAATTTGAAATTGATAAGTATTCCACCAAGTTTTAAGCCAAGGTTCTAAAAATAAAAATTTAAAAAAAATAGAAAGTCCCCAGGGAAAAAAAAATAAAAATAGCATATATTGTAAAGAAGCCAAAGCTTGATATCGAGCTATTTGAAAATCTTGAAGAACTAATGAAGTTGATTGCCCTGTTAACTCTGCTTGAAATCCAGATAGAGTACGAGTTATTGAACGGGGTACAAGACCTATAGATTCATAAGCCGTTGTAGTAAGATTAATTTTTTCAAAATTGATACAAGATAAAGGAGTTTCTAAATTTTTTTTTTTTAAAAAAGAAAAAAAAGAATAATAATGTTTCCATGTATCTAAATCATTTAAACTAGCTTCAATCCACGCTAATTTTTTATTCATTTCTCTTATTTCTTTCAAATCGTCTTTTATTAAATTACTTGAAATAAAAGAAAATTTAAAATAAATTTTTTTTTTATAACTAATTGTAGTTTTTTTTAGTTTATGTTTGATTTTTTCTAAAAATTGTTTAGGTGAAAAAAAAACTATATTTAATTTTTTTTTTAAAAAATTAAAAAAAGTAAAGTGCGGAAATCTAAAAAATTGTTGAAGAAATTCAAAAAAAACTAAAAAATAATTAATAATTTTAGAAAAAAAAGAATTAAAAAAATTTGATAGAATCAAAAGTAAATTTTTTACAAGCTTTAAAAAAAACAAACTAATTTTATATTCTAAAAGACTCCAATATATTATAAATAAACAATTATTTAAATTTGTATTTATATATAACATAATGGCTTGCCAAGATCGTCTCGAAGATAAAATTTTATTTTTATAAGAAATATACTCTTTTTTTATATGTTGTATTTTTTTGCTTGCTTTATAAGCTCTTTCTAAAGAACGATATGGAGTTTTTAGTAACCAACAAAAAACTTGTGCACAATATGATTTCATAAATACTACTTAAGAGTCACTAAATTTGTGAAAAAACAATATTAAAGTTTTTTTACTGTAAAAAGAAAAAAAAAAATTTAAATTTTTTATTTCTTTTTTGTTAATTCATTTTAAAGTCCTTCTATAGAAACACGTAAAAATCGAGCTAATTCTGCTGCTTTTTCTTCTATTTCTCTTAAACTTAAATTTTCTCCAATACGTGTTAAAGGAATATCTGGCTGACCTTTTATTTTCATATAAAGAATCCGCCGAGGATAAATACCTTCTTGAATTTCCATACGTATTCCTTGTATATCTTTCATAAAAAATTTAATAAAAATACGACGATTTTCTCCAGGGAATCCCCAACGAAATAAAGAAACAATTTTTTTTTTTTTATCAAATTTATTATAGCCACTACCTACATTCCATAAAATAGTACACCATAAATAGAAACTAAGAAATAAACCAGCAATACCATAAAAACACATTACAACCCCTTGAGGTACAAAAAGAATTTGTCGGGATGATAAAAAAGGTATCAAATCTTTACCAAAATAACTAGAAATACCGACGAAAAAAAAACCAAGTGCACCTAATAAAAGAATAAAAGCCCAACAAAAATTACTGATTCTTCGAGATCCTATTATAGGCTCTATCCAAAGCCATTCAGATTCACGATTCATAATAACATCTCCTAAATTTTATTAAATATATATTAAATATATATAGTTATAATTAACAAAAAAACTCAATTAAACTTTTTTCATTTGATAAACCTAAATTAAACAAATTTAATTTATTTCGTTTTATTTAATTTAAAATGAATATAAAGAAACTAAAACAAAATTTACATTTTTTCTTTTTAATAAATTTTTTTTATAATAATTATTTAAAATAAATAAATATATTTATATATATCTATATAAAATATATATAGATATATATAGATAAATATTCTATATTTATTAAGTAAATTTTATTAAAAATACAACAAGTATAAATTTAGTAAAAAAATAAAATATAAAAATTATTTAAAATTTAAAGTAAGTATTTACTTTAAATTTTAAATAATTTCATACTTTAAATTTTAAATGATTTCATCTTGTTCAATATAAATAAATAGAGAAGCCATTGTAATTGCTGGAAAAACTAAACCTATTAAAGGCACAAAAATCGAAGGTAAATAAGAAGCTGTCATAAAAATTACCTTTAATAATATTATTTGCAAAAAAAAATAGTTATAAAAAAAGAAAAAAATTAATTATACATTTAAAAAAAAATCAATAAGTACTTAAAATTTTTTTAATCTAAATTTTCTAATTTAAAAATAAACAAAAAAATATAAAAAATTTAATAAAAAGAAAAAAAGGTATATTAATTTTAGCACCTATGCAAAAATTATAACATTGAAAAAGAATAAAAAAAATTTAATTAACCTTTTTTATTAAAAAAAAACAATAAAACAAATATTTAGTTAAAAAAAGTAACTATTATGTTCTTTATAGCAAGCTAAACAATAAAGTTCAAATATTTTACTTAAAACTCCTTTTAAAAGATTACGTGGAACAATTAAATCAAGTAAACCATGATCAAATAAAGATTCAGCAACTTGAAAACCATATGGTATTTTTTGACGTAATGTTTGTTCAATTACTCTTTTACCGGCAAATGCAATATAGGCTTTAGGTTCAGCAATAATTATATCTCCTAACATACCAAAACTAGCAGTAACTCCACCTGTTGTAGGATATGTAAGAATAGCAATATAAAGTAATTTTTTCTTAGATTGATGAATTTGCAAAGCAGATGAAATTTTAGCCATTTGCATTAAACTTAACGTTCCTTCTTGCATACGTGCTCCACCAGAAGAACATACAATAATTAATGGAATAGATTTTTCAGTAGCATATTCAATAAGACGAGTTATTTTTTCACCTACTACAGAACCCATACTTCCTCCCATAAATTGAAACTCCATAACTCCAAGAGCAACTAAAGTTTTATTTAATTTTCCTATACCTGTTTGAATAGCATCAGTTAAGCCAGTTCTTTTTTGATAAAAAACAACACGACTTTTATAAGAATCTTCATCAGAAAATTTAAGAACATCTCGAGCAACCATATCTTCATCCATTGGTTGCCAAGTTCCACGATCAATTAAAAGTTCAATTCTTTCTGTACTGTTTATTTGTAAATGATATCCACATTCTTCACAAATAGATTTATTTTGTTTTAAAAATCTTACATAAAGAATATTTTCACAATTATCACATCGAGTCCATAACCCATTAGTAGTATTAACTTTAAGTTTTTTTCTTTCACTCAGAATATATCCTTTAGTTGCTTTTTCAATCGAAGCTCCAATTAATCCACCAAATCGACGTTTATCTTCAAACCAATTCATTAAAGACATACTAAATTTTTTATTTCATTTTATATGTTAATAATTAATATTTATTTTTTATAATTAATATTTTTATCATAAAAAAAATAATAAATTTTTTTTTACATACTAAATTTATATAATTATTTTTTACAAAGAAAAAAAAATTTAAAATGGCTTAGAAGGGATTTGAACCCTTGACTTTATGGTTCGGAACCATACGCTCTAATCCACTGAGCTACAAAACCTTAAAAAAATTATTAAAAAAAAGTTTAGTTTAATTATTAATAAAAAAAAAAGAAATTAATAAATTAATAATAAGTAAAAAAAAATATATATATTTTTTTTTACTTATTATTAATTTATTAATTTCTTTTTTTTTTATTAATAATTTTAGTTATTTACTTAAAAAAAAAAGAAAATTAAACTGTATCAATTGTTTCAAATTCAAATTTAATTTCTTTCCAAACTTCACAAGCAGCAGCTAATTCAGGACTCCACTTAGTAGCTTCACGAATAATATCATTACCTTCGCGAGCAAGATCACGTCCTTCATTACGAGCTTGTACACAAGCTTCTAAAGCAACTCTATTAGCAACTGCACCAGGTGCGTTACCCCAAGGGTGACCTAAAGTTCCGCCACCAAATTGTAATACAGAGTCATCTCCAAAAATTTCAGTTAATGCTGGCATATGCCAAACATGAATACCGCCAGATGCTACAGGTAAAACACCTGGTAAAGAAACCCAGTCTTGAGTGAAATAAATACCACGACTTCTATCTTTTTCAATATAGTCATCACGAAGTAAATCCACAAAGCCTAAAGTTACTTGACGTTCTCCTTCAAGTTTACCTACTACAGTACCAGCGTGAATATGATCTCCACCGGATAAACGTAATGCTTTAGCTAATACACGGAAATGCATACCATGGTTTTTTTGTCGGTCAATAACTGCATGCATTGCACGGTGAATATGAAGAAGTAACCCGTTATCACGGCAATAATGAGCTAAAGTAGTATTTGCAGTAAAACCACCTGTTAAATAGTCATGCATAACAATAGGAGCGCCCAATTCTCTAGCAAATTCAGCTCTTTTTAACATTTCTTCACAAGTACCTGCGGTAGCGTTTAGATAATGTCCTTTAATTTCACCTGTTTCAGCTTGAGATTTGTAAATAGCTTCCGCTACAAATAAGAAACGATCTCTCCAACGCATGAATGGTTGAGAATTTACGTTTTCATCATCTTTTGTGAAATCAAGTCCACCACGAAGACATTCATAAACAGCTCTACCGTAGTTTTTAGCAGATAAACCTAATTTTGGTTTAATAGTACAGCCCAATAATGGACGACCATATTTGTTTAATTTGTCTCTTTCAACTTGAATACCATGAGGTGGGCCTTGGAAAGTTTTGGAATAAGCTGGAGGAATACGTAAATCTTCTAGACGCAAAGCTCGTAAAGCTTTAAATCCAAAAACATTACCAACAATAGAAGTAAATAAATTAGTAACAGAACCTTCTTCAAATAAATCTAATGGGTAAGCAACATAAGCGATATATTGATTTTCTTCTCCAGCAACTGCTTCAATATCATAGCATCGACCTTTATAACGATCAAGACTAGTAAGTCCATCAGTCCAAACTGTAGTCCATGTACCAGTGGAAGATTCCGCAGCTACTGCAGCTCCTGCTTCTTCAGGTGGTACCCCTGGTTGAGGAGTCATTCGAAATGCTGCTAAAATATCAGTTTCTTTAGTCTGATAATCTGGAGTGTAATAAGTTAATCTGTAATCTTTAACACCAGCTTTAAATCCAACACCTGCTTTAGTCTCCGTTTGTGGTGACATAGGTCCCTCCCTACAACTCAATTAATCATTCTTGCAAGGATGAGGTCTACTCGATAAATTTTTTTTTAGAAAAAAAATTTTAGTATTTAATTTTGTTTAAAACTAGACAAAATGATTTTTATATAACAAAACAGTATCATTGTATATTATTTTTTATATTTGATGCAACTCAGATTCTTTTCTAATAAACTATTTTTGTTTTTCAAGCATTGACCTATTAATCTTTCAAATGTTAAACTAATTAATAAAAATAAAATTTAATTAAAAAATAGTAAAAAAAAAAATAAATTATTGCTTAATTTTTTTAAGTGAATTTTTTTTTTATTTAAAAAGAAAATTTTTTACTAATAATTTTATATTACAAAAAAGCTTTGCTTATTACAACTTTTAATTTTTTTTATTTGATTTATTTCTATAAAAAGTAATAAATTGAAAATAATTCTTTTTATTTAATAATTAAATGATCGAGTTGATACTAAATATTTTTTCAATACAACCCATAATTCATTTTATTCTTTTTTAATTTTATGAAAACAAATTATCGTACTTTTGGAACTTCCACACTTATTGTTAAAAATGTAGGACGTATTACTCAAATTATTGGGCCCGTGTTAGATGTTACTTTTTCTCCAGGTAAAATGCCGAATATTTATAATTCGTTAATAGTTAAAGGTCAAAATACAGCGGGTCAAGAAATTAATGTTACGTGTGAGGTTCAACAATTACTAGGAAATAATAAAGTTCGGGCAGTTGCTATGAGTGCTACAGATGGTTTAATGAGAGGAATGCAAGTTATTGATACAGGAGCTCCTTTAACTGTTCCAGTTGGAGAAGCTACTCTTGGACGAATTTTTAATGTTTTAGGAGAGCCTGTTGATAATCTTGGTCCAGTAGATGCTAGTACAACTTTTCCTATCCATAGATCTGCTCCTGCTTTTACACAATTAGATACTAAATTATCTATTTTTGAAACAGGAATTAAAGTAGTAGATCTTTTAGCTCCTTATAGACGTGGTGGTAAAATTGGATTGTTTGGAGGAGCTGGGGTAGGAAAAACCGTCCTTATTATGGAATTAATCAATAATATTGCTAAAGCACACGGTGGTGTATCTGTATTTGGTGGAGTAGGAGAACGTACTCGTGAAGGAAATGATCTTTATATGGAAATGAAAGAATCAAAAGTTATTAATGAAGAAAATATTTCAGAATCAAAAGTAGCTTTAGTTTATGGTCAAATGAATGAGCCACCTGGAGCTCGTATGAGAGTGGGATTAACTGCTTTAACAATGGCTGAATATTTTCGAGACGTTAATAAACAAGATGTACTCTTATTTATTGATAATATTTTTCGTTTTGTTCAAGCCGGTTCAGAAGTTTCTGCTTTATTAGGTAGAATGCCATCCGCTGTAGGTTATCAGCCAACTTTAAGTACAGAAATGGGTACTTTACAAGAAAGAATAACTTCAACAAAAGAAGGATCTATTACTTCAATTCAAGCAGTTTATGTGCCTGCAGATGACTTAACTGATCCAGCTCCTGCTACAACTTTTGCACACTTAGATGCAACTACGGTATTATCAAGAGGATTAGCAGCAAAAGGAATTTATCCAGCAGTGGATCCTTTAGATTCAACTTCAACTATGCTTCAACCTTGGATTGTAGGCGAAGAACATTATGAAACAGCTCAAGGAGTTAAGCAAACATTACAGCGTTATAAAGAACTTCAAGATATTATAGCGATTCTTGGACTTGATGAATTATCAGAAGAAGATAGATTAACTGTAGCAAGAGCCAGAAAAATTGAGCGTTTTTTATCTCAACCATTTTTTGTAGCAGAAGTATTTACAGGTTCTCCAGGTAAATATGTAAGTCTTATTGAAACCATTAAAGGTTTTCAAATGATTCTTTCTGGAGAATTAGATAGTTTTCCTGAGCAAGCTTTTTATTTAGTAGGTAATATTGATGAAGCTACCGCAAAGGCTGCAACTTTACAAGTGGAGAGTTAATAAAAAATGAATCTAAATCTTCGTGTAATGGCTCCAAATCGAATTGTTTGGAATTCTGAAGTACAAGAAATTATTTTATCTACAAATAGTGGTCGAATTGGTATATTACCTAATCATGCTCCACTTTTAACAGCTTTAGATATAGGTATTATAAAAATACGACTTAATGAAAACTGGTCTACTATGGCATTAATGGGTGGTTTTGCTATGATAGATAATAATCAAATGACAATACTAGTAAATGAAGCAGAAAAATCTAATGAAATAAATTTGCAAGAAGCTCAAGAAACTTTTCAAATGGCTCAAACTAAATTATCCCAAGCGCAAGGCCGAAAGCAAGTTATTGAAGCTAATTTAATTTTGAAAAGAGCAAAAGCACGATTAGAAGCTATTGAAATTACTTTGTGAAAAAAAATTTACTAAATTTTTAAATGAACTGAACCCAATGGCATATAAATTATATATCATTGGGTTCAGTTACTACTTATTTACCTACTATTGGATTTGAACCAATGACTCTCGCCGTATGAAAGCGACACTCTAAACCACTGAGTTAAGTAGGCTATTAATATTTTAGCGACTCTTTGACATAGAAGCAATATTTCTATATATCTCTTTTTTTATTTTATTTAAATAAATTGTCTTGACAAAAAAAAATAAATTATGTTAATATATTATTAATTAAAAATAATAACAGGGCTATAGCTCAGCGGTAGAGCACCTCGTTTACACGTGCGCCAATGCTTTTAAAAAATTTATTGAATATCCAATTCACAACTACTTTTTTGTGAAATAGTTTGTCTTCCTTTTATAATAAATATAAAAAAACAATAGCATGACAAAAAACTAAATTGAAATTTATTTTCAATTTCAATTTTTCTTTTAATTGATATGGTAAAATTGAAAATTATTCAATGCTAAGCATGATGAGGATAATACGAGGACCTCGAGATATTCTATTTTTTTACTAACTAAGCTTTAGGGTGTATAAAGCTTAAAAATTTGCAAGTAATAGAAATTCATTTGAGTAAATCCATGCTAAATCAAGCAAACCTACGTCAACATTAATTTTTTTTTTAACTTTGGGATTGCTTTAAAAGACTTTTTAAACACACGGAGCTATTTTATTATTTTAATAAAAAAAAGAATAGCAAAAAAACTAAAATTTTATTATTAGTTTATGAAAGAGCCCAATGCAAAAAAACAATGCATGTTGGGTTCCTAAAATAGTTATAATTAAATTAAAAAATTTTAACTATTTTACCGAGATTGTCTACGGTTCGAATCCGTATAGCCCTAAATTATTGAATTATTAAATTGTTTTAATTATATTTTAATTTATTGTTATTTTTATTAATTCGTATAGTTATTTTTAATTGTATATATATATAGACATAGATATCGGTTTATGTAAAAATAGTAAATATATTAAATTTTTTATTTTTATTTAAAATAAAATTGTTCTTTTATTTTACAGGAGTATATTAATGTTTTTATTACCTAAATACAATTCTTTTTTTATTTTTTTATTAATAGCTAGTCTTATTCCTATATTAACATTTTTAGTTTCTAAACTTATAGCACCAATTAATAAGAAAGGACCTGAAAAACTTACTAGTTATGAATCCGGTATAGAACCAATGGGTGATGCTTGGATCCAATTCCAAATTCGATATTATATGTTTGCTTTAGTTTTTGTTATTTTTGATATAGAAACAGTTTTTCTTTATCCTTGGGCTATGAGTTTTAACGATTTAGGCTTATCTGCTTTTATTGAAGCTCTAGTTTTCGTATTTATTTTAATTCTTGGTTTAGTTTATGCATGGCGAAAAGGAGCATTAGAATGGTCTTAAATTCTAACTCTTACAATTATAAAAATAAAATCAATAGGTCTATGAAGCCACTTATAAATTCAGTTTCTAATCAAAAAAACCCAAATTCAATTGTTTTAACTACTTTTAATGATTTTTCAAATTGGGCTAGACTTTCTAGTTTATGGCCACTTCTTTATGGGACTAGTTGCTGTTTATTGAATTTGCTTCTTTAATTGGTTCACGATTTGATTTTGATCGTTATGGTTTAGTTCCAAGATCTAGTCCAAGACAAGCAGATCTTATAATAACAGCTGGTACCGTAACAATGAAAATGGCGCCCTCTTTAGTAAGATTATATGAACAAATGCCTGAACCTAAATATGTAATTGCTATGGGAGCATGTACTATTACAGGAGGTATGTTTAGTACAGATTCTTATAGTACAGTTCGTGGAGTAGACAAATTAATTCCTGTAGATATTTATTTACCTGGTTGTCCACCAAAACCAGAAGCTATTATAGATGCAATAATAAAACTTCGTAAAAAGGTAGCTCAAGAAACATACAAAGACAAATCGAAATTTCAACAAGGAAAAAGATATTTAACATTAAATCACAAATTTAATTTGATATCAATTAATACTACTTCTCAAAATAATAAACAAGTATACCCTAAAATTTCTAAATCTTACGTTAATTCAACTTTAGAGAGTTTTGTTTTAACTCAAAAAAAAGAAAATTTAGCTTTTTTATTAAAAAATAAAGATAATAAATAAAATATTCAAAATAAATAACCTTTTTTTTAAAATCAAATATGTTAGATACTTATAAAAATAATACTACCCAAATACAAGGGCGATTATCTGCTTGGTTTGCAAAGCATAAGTTGCCTCATCGACCTTTAGGTTTTGATTATCAAGGTGTAGAAATTTTACAAATTAAATCTGAAAATTGGCTTTCTATAGCCGTTGCTTTATATGTTTATGGTTTTAATTATCTTCGTTCTCAATGCGCTTATGATGTAGCACCTGGAGGACTGTTAGCTAGCGTATACCATTTTACAAAAATACAAGATAATGCAGATCAACCTGAAGAAATATGTATAAAAATTTTTGTATCAAGACAAAACCCTAAAATACCCTCTGTTTTTTGGATTTGGAAAAGTGCAGATTTTCAAGAACGAGAATCTTATGATATGTTAGGAATTTATTATGAAAATCATCCACGTCTTAAACGTATCTTAATGCCTGATACTTGGATTGGTTGGCCTTTACGTAAAGATTATATTGTACCTGATTTTTATGAACTTCAAGATGCTTATTAACATTAATAAAAATTTGAAACGATAATAATGAGTAAAAAGTTTGTTTTTTATTAAATAAAAAAAACTATGATTTACTGGATATTTTATTTTGATTTTTTGTTTAATTTAAGACAAACGAATTACAAAAAATCAAAATAAAATATTTACAAATATATGGTAAAAATATAGTAAAGTATAAACACTAAATTTTTAATGCCAGAAACCAGATTTGAACTGGTGACACAAGGATTTTCAGTCCTCTGCTCTACCAACTGAGCTATTCCGGCCTTTTTCTTTAGGCTATCCTAACACAAACTGTAAGCTTATGTCAATAAAAAAAATTAGAATTAAGTATTTTGGGGGTAGAGGGACTTGAACCCTCACGGTCAATAAAGCCAACGGATTTTCTTTTTACTACAATTTAAATTGTTGTTAAAATTAACATGTAAAATTGGACTCTATCTTTATCCTCGCTTATAAATAAAAAAAATTTAGTGAAATTTTTTTTTCTTTTTATTAAATCAAAAATTTTCATTAAATAAATCTTAAATCTTTTTGCGTTAGGATAGCTTCCATCGAGTCTCTGCACCTATTTTGTTTTTTAAATGTAAAATTTGGCTCAGGATTGCTTATACTTTTTTCAACCTAAGGTTCCCTGAATCTGAAAGCTAGCACTTAGTAAGTTTTTCTACTAAAGCTCAAATTATTTAAGTCCGTAGCGTCTACCAATTCCGCCATACCCCCTGTGTTTTATAAAATAATCTTTTTTTTGCAAAAATGTTTTTATTAATAGTATTTTGTTCTGACAAATAATTATAGTATTTTTTAAGTTTTAAGGCAATAGTTTTTCTATATAGAAAAATCTTTTTTTTTAATTACTAAAATTAAATTTTTTTTTTAACTATTAATTGTTGCATTATTAAAGTTTTATTGATATAATAACGCAGTTGTTAAAAAAAATTATTAAATAATTTTAACTAGTTAAAAAAAACTAATTAGTTAATAAAAAAATACTTTTATTTATTATTAATATCAACAAAGCCTGCTTAGCTCAGAGGTCAGAGCACCGCACTTGTAATGCGATGGTCATCGGTTCGACTCCGATAGCGGGCTTTTTTTCTTACTAAATTTACTATTATTATTAAATAAAAAGCTTTAAATAAAAAAAAAATAAAGTTTAAAATAATAGAAAATTGAAATATTAAAAAAAAGTTAAAAAAAAAAAAATACTGTTTTTTTTTGTTACGTCTCTTATGTTATGATGTTTTTGACTAAATAAAAAGATATAATTTTTTATAAAAAAAATTAAACAAATTTAAAATAAAAATTTGATAAATAAAACATAAATTATTGGATTACCTTTTCTTTTTATTATTATTATTAATATTATGATTTTATCTTTTTTGTATTGTAAAAATAAGGAGTTTTTATGTCCCGTTATCGAGGACCTCGTGTAAGAATAATACGTCGTTTAGGAACTTTACCAGGACTAAGCAATAAAACACCCCATTTAAAATCTAATTCCACTAATCAATCAACCTCTAATAAAAAAATTTCTCAGTATCGCATTCGTTTAGAAGAAAAGCAAAAATTACGTTTTCATTATGGAATAACAGAAAGACAACTACTAAATTATGTCCGTATTGCTAGAAAAGCAAAAGGATCAACAGGGCTAATTTTATTACAATTACTAGAAATGCGTTTAGATAATGTTATTTTTCGATTAGGCATGGCTCCTACAATTCCTGGAGCAAGACAATTAGTAAATCATAGACATATTTTAGTAAATAATCGCATAGTAAATATTCCAAGTTATCGTTGTAAACCTCAAGATTTTATTACTATAAAAGATCGCCAAAAATCTCAACTTATGATTACTAAAAATGTAGAATTCTCTCAAAAATCTAAAATACCAAATCATTTAACTTTTAATTCTTTAGAAAAAAAGGGATTAGTTAATCAGATATTAACTCAAGAATCAATTGGTTTAAAAATAAATGAATTGCTAGTTGTTGAATATTATTCTCGTCAAGCTTAGCTAAAAAATAAAAAAATATTTAAAATTTTTTATATATGATAAACATTTCTAAATAAGGAAAGAGAGGGATTCGAACCCTCGGTAAACAAAAGTTTACATAGCATTTCCAATGCTACGCCTTCGACCACTCGGCCATCTTTCCTTTAATATTTCTTTGTGATTTTAAAACATAAGGTTGTAGAATAGCAAGTTTTTTAGTTGTTTTTAAATATATTTTAAATATTGAAAATAAAAATATTTGTTTTTTAATTATGAAAAAATATTATTAATGGATTTATTCTCAAATAAAGGGAATAATAAAAAAGTAAAAATTTACCAAAACTATATTTGATTATGCCTCGATCTCAAAAAAATGATAATTTTATTGATAAAACTTTTACCATTGTTGCAGATATTTTATTACGGATAATTCCAACTACACAAAGGGAAAAAGAAGCTTTTACTTATTATAGAGATGGTGCGATTTGATTTGAAACTCTAAAGAAATTTATAGGGAATAAAACATGATAATATGCAATTACATGAAGCTTACACTTAGTGAAGGTTAATTAAAAAAAACAATTCCTTCTGTCGTGTATCCTCGATTGATGTGGCCTTAAATGCTTTAATTTGTGAGGAATAAAAGTATTAAGCAAAAGGTTAAAGCTATAATTTATTTTTTTTTATTTATTTTATAAGCATACAGAGTTGGAAAAGCATTACGTGTAGAAATTGACAACACAAAAACTTCGTAAAATTAGATGTTTTATAATTATTAGTAAAGTAATTTTATAATAAATTTATGGTTAGAAAAACAAAAATCCATCTCATTTGTAATTTGGGTACTCATAAAACCATCGGAGATTGTCAAAAAAGCTAATCCTTTAAAAAACAAAGTGTTAAGAACAAAAAAAATTTTTAAAATTTTCATTTTATAAATTAATGAAAATTAGGATAAATAAACCTTTTTTAATAAGGATGGCTAGCCATTTTTTTAAAGAAAACTAGTCCTTGCTAGTTTATTATATTAGGTAAAAAGTTTTAGAAATTTTTTCTAAAAAACATTTATAGATTAATCCTTTTTTATATATTAAACAGGAGAAGCCGTATGAAATACAAATTTCATGTACGGTTTTGAAACGAAGTTTACTTTTTTTTTATTATATAAACGATCGTAACGAATGTCAGCTCAATCTGAAGGAGAATATGCGGAAGCCTTACAAAATTATTATGAAGCTATGCGTTTAGAAATTGATCCTTATGATCGAAGTTATATACTTTATAATATAGGTCTTATTCATACAAGCAACGGAGAACACGCAAAAGCATTAGAATATTATTTTCAGGCATTAGAACGAAATCCATCTTTACCACAAGCTTTTAATAATATGGCTGTGATCTGTCATTACGTGCGGCTATCAATATAATCTATTTTTTTAGTAGAAAACTACCACAAATTTTAAAAAGTGGAGACTTATTACATAAAAATCTTAAAAAAAGAATTTTATTAGCTGTAATAAATAAAGTTAAACTTCATCATAAGTCCAAAATGAAGCAAAATTTGAATTAAAAGTCTAAAATCTCTATGGATAATAGAACTCAATTTTTAACAAAAGCACCGTAAAGATCTATTATTGAAATTTTGGTCTGATACAAAAAACTCTGTTTATTTATATAAATTTACTTATGTAATAAAAGTAATTTAATTAATTATTTAACAGCGGTGTAGTCTTAAATCCTAAAGAGCTTAAGTATTTTTGATAAATTTACAATTAAGTACTAAAAAGTTTAACTAAAATAAGATAGTTACTATAAAAAAAATATTTTTTTGTAGTAGGAGAAAAGATAAAAAAAGAAAAAGAAAAAACTTTTAATTTTTCTTGAAATTTTTATTTAAAACTTATTTCATTAATTTCGTTTTTTACTAGAAATTTCATTTATTTGATAAAAAAAGAATAATTTTACTTTTTTTTATTTAAATTCAAATAGAGTAAAATTTAATTAATTAAGCCGTATGAGGTAGGAAACTCTCATGTACGGTTTTAAGAGAAGATGTTTTTATCTATCCTAACCGAGGAGAACAAGCTATTCAGCAAGGAGATTCCGAAACATCTGAAGCTTGGTTTAATCAAGCAGCGGATTATTGGAGACAAGCAATTTCACTTGCTCCAAGCAATTATATTGAAGCACAGAATTGGTTAAAAATAACAGGACGTTTTAAATAAAAAAAAATATTCATTTCAATTAATTTAACTTAGAGTATATTTGAAATTTGTATGGTCCATTAAGCACCTTAAAGATGTGTCATAATAAATTTGAATACCTGCCCTAGGTAACTTCTGCATTATAGTTGCTCCAGTTTTAAACTGAAAAAAAAAGATATAAAGTTGAATAATAAAATAATAAATATCTTTTAGAAGTTTACTATTCACTATTGGTGGGTTTTTCCTATGCCTCGTCTGAAGAGAGGAGAACCTCGATGACTATTCGTTCACCGGAACCAGAAGTCAAGATTATAGTAGAAAAAGATCCCGTAAAAACTTCTTTTGAAAAATGGGCTAAACCAGGACATTTTTCAAGAACTTTAGCTAAGGGTCCTAATACTACAACTTGGATTTGGAACTTACATGCTGATGCTCATGATTTTGACAGTCATACAAATGATTTGGAAGAAATTTCTCGTAAAGTATTTAGTGCTCACTTTGGTCAATTAGCGGTTATTTTTATTTGGCTAAGTGGTATGTATTTTCATGGAGCTCGTTTTTCAAATTATGAAGCATGGCTGAGTGATCCTACTCATATTAAACCTAGTGCTCAAGTTGTTTGGCCAATAGTAGGTCAAGAAATTTTGAATGGAGATGTAGGCGGGGGTTTTCAAGGAATACAAATAACCTCCGGCTTTTTTCAACTTTGGCGAGCATCTGGAATAACTAGTGAATTACAACTTTATTCTACTGCAATAGGTGGGTTAGTTTTGCAGCTTTAATGCTTTTTGCTGGATGGTTTCATTATCATAAAGCTGCTCCTAAATTAGCTTGGTTTCAAAATGTAGAATCTATGTTAAACCATCATTTAGCTGGTTTATTAGGTTTAGGATCTTTGTCTTGGGCAGGACACCAAGTACACGTTTCTTTACCTATTAATCGACTTCTAGATGCCGGAGTAGATCCTAAAGAAATTCCACTTCCTCATGAATTTATTTTAAATCGTGACCTTTTAGCTCAGCTTTATCCGAGTTTTTCTAAAGGATTAACTCCATTTTTTAGTTTGAATTGGTCAGAATATTCCGACTTTTTAACTTTTCGCGGAGGATTAAACCCAGTTACTGGAGGTTTGTGGTTAACTGATACAGCACATCATCATTTAGCTATTGCAGTTTTATTTTTAGTAGCTGGTCATATGTATAGAACCAATTTTGGTATTGGTCATAGTATGAAAGAAATTTTAGAAGCTCATAAAGGTCCATTTACAGGCGAAGGTCATAAAGGATTATATGAAATTTTAACTACTTCCTGGCATGCTCAATTAGCTATTAACTTAGCTATGCTAGGTTCTTTAACTATTATAGTAGCTCATCATATGTATTCTATGCCTCCTTACCCATATTTAGCTACTGATTATGCTACTCAACTTTCTTTATTTACACATCATATGTGGATTGGCGGTTTTCTTATTGTTGGAGCTGCTGCACATGCAGCTATTTTTATGGTAAGAGATTATGATCCAACAACTCAATACAACAATTTATTAGATCGTGTTTTACGACATCGTGATGCAATAATATCCCACCTTAATTGGGTTTGTATTTTTTTAGGTTTTCATAGTTTTGGACTATATATTCATAATGATACAATGAGTGCTTTAGGTCGACCTCAAGATATGTTTTCAGATACTGCTATTCAATTACAACCTGTTTTTGCTCAATGGATTCAAAATACTCATGCTTTAGCACCTAGCTTAACAGCTCCTAATGCAATTGCTAGTACTAGTTTAACTTGGGGAGGTGGCGATTTAATTGCAGTAGGTGGAAAAGTTGCTTTATTACCAATTCCATTAGGAACTGCGGATTTTTTAGTACACCATATTCATGCTTTTACTATTCATGTAACTGTATTGATATTACTAAAAGGTGTTTTATTTGCACGTAGTTCTCGCTTAATTCCTGATAAAGCTAATCTTGGATTTAGATTTCCATGTGATGGACCTGGAAGAGGGGGTACATGTCAAGTATCCGCCTGGGATCATGTTTTTTTAGGTTTATTTTGGATGTACAATGCAATTTCAGTAGTTATTTTTCATTTTAGCTGGAAAATGCAATCTGATGTTTGGGGTAGTATTAGTGATCAAGGAATTGTGACTCATATTACAGGAGGAAATTTTGCACAAAGTTCAATTACAATTAATGGATGGCTGCGTGATTTCTTATGGGCACAAGCCTCTCAAGTAATTCAATCTTATGGTTCTTCCTTATCTGCATATGGTCTTCTATTTTTAGGTGCTCATTTTGTTTGGGCTTTTAGTTTAATGTTTTTATTTAGTGGTCGCGGATATTGGCAAGAACTTATTGAGTCTATCGTTTGGGCTCACAATAAATTAAAAGTTGCCCCTGCTATTCAGCCCAGAGCCTTAAGTATTGTACAAGGCCGTGCTGTAGGAGTAGCTCATTACCTTCTGGGTGGGATTGCCACAACATGGGCATTCTTCCTAGCGAGAATTATTGCAGTAGGATAATGGCTAGGAGGATTTGAAAAGCATTATGGCATCAAGATTTCCAAAATTCAGCCAGGGCCTATCTCAAGACCCAACTACTCGTCGTATTTGGTTCGGTATTGCTACCGCTCATGACTTTGAAAGTCATGATGATATGACTGAAGAGCGTCTTTATCAAAAAATTTCGCTTCTCACTTTGGTCAGCTAGCAATTATTTTTTTATGGACCTCTGGTAATTTATTTCATGTAGCTTGGCAAGGTAATTTCGAAGCATGGGTACAAGATCCTTTACATGTACGACCAATTGCTCATGCAATTTGGGATCCACATTTTGGTCAACCTGCTGTAGAAGCATTTACTCGAGGCGGAGCATCAGGTCCAGTTAATATAGCTTATTCCGGAGTATATCAATGGTGGTATACAATTGGTTTACGTAATAATCAAGATCTTTATACTGGAGCTCTTTTTTTATTATTTATTTCAGCTCTTTTTCTAATAGCGGGTTGGCTACACTTACAACCAAAGTGGAAACCCAGTGTTTCATGGTTTAAAAATGCCGAATCTCGTTTGAATCACCATTTATCGGGTCTTTTTGGAGTAAGTTCTTTAGCATGGACTGGACATTTAGTCCATGTAGCTATTCCTGAATCCAGAGGTGAACATGTAAGATGGAATAATTTGTTAACAGCTTTACCACACCCTCAAGGTTTAGGGCCTTTTTTTGCAGGACAATGGGGTATTTATGCTCAAAATCCTGATTCAAATAGTCATTTATTTGGTACCTCTGAAGGATCAGGCACAGCTATTCTAACATTTCTTGGAGGATTTCACCCACAAACACAAAGTTTATGGTTAACTGATATGGCTCATCATCATTTAGCTATTGCAGTTATTTTTATTATCGCTGGTCATATGTATAGAACCAATTTTGGTATTGGTCATAGTATGAAAGAAATTTTAGAAGCGCATACTCCTCCAGGCGGTCGTTTGGGTCGTGGACATAAAGGTCTTTATGACACTATTAATAATTCCCTTCATTTTCAGCTAGGTCTTGCTTTAGCTTCTTTAGGAGTTATTACTTCTTTAGTAGCTCAACACATGTATTCTTTACCTCCATATGCATTTCTAGCACAAGACTTTACTACACAAGCCGCATTATATACTCATCATCAATATATTGCTGGGTTTATAATGACAGGTGCTTTTGCCCATGGAGCTATCTTTTTTATAAGAGATTATAATCCAGAACAAAATAAAGATAATGTATTAGCAAGAATGCTAGAACATAAAGAGGCAATTATATCACATTTAAGTTGGGCTAGTTTATTTTTAGGTTTTCACACTTTAGGACTTTATGTTCATAATGATGTTATGCTTGCATTTGGTACTCCAGAAAAACAAATTCTAATTGAACCTGTATTTGCTCAATGGATACAATCTGCTCATGGTAAAACTTTATATGGCTTTGATGTACTTTTATCATCAGCGGATAGTCCAGCTTTTAATGCTGGGCAAACTATTTGGTTGCCAGGTTGGTTAGATGCTATTAATAATAATAGTAATTCATTATTTTTAACTATTGGGCCTGGAGATTTTTTAGTCCATCATGCTATTGCTTTAGGTTTACATACAACTACATTAATTTTAGTAAAAGGTGCTCTAGATGCACGTGGTTCTAAATTAATGCCAGACAAAAAAGAATTTGGTTATAGTTTTCCTTGTGATGGCCCAGGACGAGGTGGTACTTGTGATATTTCAGCATGGGATGCTTTTTATTTAGCTGTTTTTTGGATGTTAAATACTATTGGATGGGTTACTTTTTATTGGCATTGGAAACATATTACTTTGTGGCAGGGAAATGTAGCTCAGTTTAATGAGTCTTCTACATATTTAATGGGATGGTTAAGAGATTATTTATGGCTAAACTCTTCACAACTTATTAATGGATATAATCCGTTTGGTATGAACAGCTTATCTGTATGGGCCTGGATGTTTTTATTTGGACATCTTGTTTGGGCTACTGGATTTATGTTTTTAATTTCTTGGCGTGGATACTGGCAAGAGCTTATTGAAACGCTAGCTTGGGCTCATGAACGTACACCTTTAGCTAATTTAGTTCGCTGGAAAGACAAACCAGTCGCACTTTCTATTGTTCAAGCACGATTAGTTGGGTTAGCTCACTTTTCAGTAGGTTATATATTTACTTATGCGGCTTTTCTAATTGCTTCTACATCAGGTAAATTTGGGTAACAATTCTTAAATAGATAAAGAAAATATATTAAATAAACTAAATTTTTGGGTTTTATTAAACCCAAAAATTTAATTTATTTAATATACAAAAAAATAAAAAAAAAATAATTTAATAATTAAAAAATTATGGCAAAAAAAAGTCTTATTGAACGAGAAAAAAAAAAACAAAAATTAGAAAAAAAACATCAAATTTTTCGGCAATCTATAAAAAATAAAATAAAAAAAAGTGTCTCTTTAAATGAAAAATGGGAATTTCAAAAACAGTTACAAGCTTTACCACGTAATAGTGCCCCTACAAGACTTCATCGTCGATGTTTTTTAACTGGAAGGCCCAGAGCAAATTATCGTGATTTCGGTTTATCTAGACATGTATTACGAGAAATGGCTCATGGATGTTTTTTGCCTGGAGTAACTAAGTCCAGTTGGTAAAAAAAATTTAAAGAGACATGAAAAAAAAAATAATTAAACCCCCCCCCCTAATTCTAAAATTTAATTAGGGGGGAGGGGATTTATGAAAAATAAAAATAATTGTTTAATCAATTAAAAACGTGTTAATATATAATATCGCGGGGTAGAGCAGCCTGGTAGCTCGCAAGGCTCATAACCTTGAGGTCATGGGTTCAAATCCCGTCTCCGCTAAATATGGAAATTTTAGAATAATAATAAATCGTAATAAACAAAACTATAATATAAAAAATAATAAATTAACAAAAATAGAAAAAAATGAGTAATAAACCTTTTTTCTAATTATAATTAGTAAATTGCTTATTGTTAACTAATAATAATGATAAGATATATAATAAAGGCGGGTAGCGGGAATCGAACCCGCATATTCTCCTTGGCAAGGAGGAATTTTACCATTAAACTATACCCGCAATCTTTTATATACATGAACTGAATACAAATATGTATATATATATATATATAGTTTTTTTAAGATAGTCAATTCTTTATTAAACTTTTTAAGTAAACATTTATTTAAAAAGTTTAATAAAGAAAAAACCTAATAGAAAATTTTTATTTTAAATCATAAGACTTGTAAAAAATACCTTTTAAAACTTATAATACAAAAAGATCTATCGAGGAAGAAAAGTTAAATTTATTTATTTTACTTTTCATTTTTTAATTAAAATAAAAAGTTTAAGAAATAAAAGAATTAAGAATACCAACTAAAAAAACTAATCCAATC
>CAUJSE010000013.1:0-2500 GCA_963422505.1 Pseudognaphalium luteoalbum
TTACTTTTTTTGTTATTGTCTGAATATTCCGAAACTAAGACCACTCCAATGCTCCCTTTCGCCACGCATAAACTGAACCAACAATTAGGATAAGCATAAAAATGAAAGCTTCTATAAATACGGATACCCCCAATACATCAAAACTCATTGCCCATGGATAAAGAAAAACGGTTTCAACATCAAAAACAACAAAAACTAGAGCAAACATATAATAACGGATTCGAAATTGTAACCAAGCATCGCCCATTGGTTCTATACCCGATTCATAACTCGAAAGTTTCTCTGGTCCTTTGCTAATCGGGGCTAAAACTGCGGAAATTAGAAATGCCAAAATAGGAATAACGTTTGATATTATTAGAAATGCCCAGAAAATATCATATTTGTAAAGCAGAAACATAGACGAACTCCTTTGAATGTGGAAAATATACCGAATTCGTCGATTCGAAATGGAATTCATTGTCAAGTCATCGGTAACAGGTTAGTCAAAACAAAAATTCATTTTGGTCGAACCACACAGTTTCGCTTGTTTGCTGTGATGTCTCGTTTTAAGATTTCTCGATTGTACTCCTATTTTCATTACACTTCCTTCGATTTTATTTCAGTTATAGTATAAATGTCTTATACAAATAAAACCCTCTTGCTTTCACCTCACCTCGGGTTTTTATAAAAAAAAAAAGAATTCCAAATAGAATTCTCATTTTGATTTCGAATTTGGAAATTTTGAATATTCGAATTCGAAATTCAATCGATTTTGGATTCCATTTTCTAGATCTCTTTTGTTTTATGTTTATGAATTATTTTTATGAAAAGATCTTCGTTTTTCAAACTCTGACGTGTTGACAAATACAGTAATCCGTTCCTACATCCATGTGATTTACTATTCGATTTGAGTGGGTTTAGGTTGGAGTTTTTTTTTTAACCGGATTCATGTCATGATTTTGCCTCCAAAAATTCACCAAAAATGGGTGGGTATACCAAAGAAAGGAAGTCTCACTAACTCTTTGATTGTGGACAGTAAAGGAGGCGAATTCATATGGAATTCACGTACGAAAAAAATAAATTACTAAAGAAAAATGGGTTTCTTTATCCGAGATTCGAAAAAAAAAAAAATAAGGATCAAATCCATTGAAATGCGCTTTTGTTTTCCGTTTTATGTTCGGTTCTGAACGAGCCCCCTAGGAGCAAGCTTATGGGAATTATTGGATTTCAATGAACCAAGCAACCACGAGCGACCAGTTACAAACAACAAAAAATACAGTAAACAGTAATGAGTAAATGAAAAAACTATACAACTTTTTGTATTTCAATTTTGATTATTATATTATTATAGGGCTATACGGACTCGAACCGTAGACCTTCTCGGTAAAAGAGATGGAACTTATTCTTATCAAAATGATTCGAACTCTTTCAAAGACCCAACATGCATTTTTTTTTTTTGCATTGGGCTCTTTCATTAACTGCTAGAAATATCGGTTAGTCTACCATATTTTTTTTCTTGACAGAAAAATAAGGAAATAGCTCCGCGTGCTCGGAATCATTATTTGGATTCTGATATAGGAGTACTACCAAAGTGTTTCAAAGAAAGGTTATCTTGACGTAGGTCTGCTTCTGGCCTAGATCAACCTAAGTTAAATGGAGTCTCTATCATCCTGATTAAAGAATCAAATATGAAACTTCATACGCCTTAAGGTTCATAGGAAAAAAAGAGAATTTTTGAGGTCCTTATACTCATTATGCCTAGCATTGAATAGACTAGGTATTCACCCTATCAATACCTCAAATCAATGATGGATTCCATTTGGTTCCTAAATGGGCACCTGAATCGAACCGAACCATTTGTCAGGCTATTGTTCTCTTGTTTTGTTCCCTAAAAATCATGGAGTCAGACATTGATTTCTCAAAAAGATAAATTCTTTGATTGCATGATGGACTACTCTGAAAAACATTGGCGCGCGTGTAAACGAGGTGCTCTACCTAACTGAGCTATAGCCCTTGTGCTTGTGATACATATAATATCATATTATGGAGATAATTTCTTGTCAAGATGACTATTCCATGATCCAACACCATATCTCTTTGATCTTTTTGATTGGTATTGCTTCGAAGTCATATTGGATTTAGAATCCATCGATGAGATGGGATGGGTCCCCCTTTTTTTTTGTTTCTCTTTATAATGATATTTATAATGATAAATGACCTACTTAACTCAGTGGTTAGAGTATTGCTTTCATACGGCGGGAGTCATTGGTTCAAATCCAATAGTAGGTAGAACTTATTAGATACCACGGTCAATGGTATCTAATAAGTTTTTCTACTTACTTATTTTGCTGATTTTGTATCTTTTTTATCCTATTCGATTTGATTTTCGAATTTAAACTTCAACTTTTTTCCTTACATCAGAATCCGATTCCACTTGATTGTATTTGATTGGATTCAATCTGCAGAATCAAAATAGGGTGTATGTGTATAAACAAAAATAAAAAAAAAAATGATTTGGATT
>CAUJSE010000013.1:7500-23314 GCA_963422505.1 Pseudognaphalium luteoalbum
GTTATTCCATATATTTTGATATTGAAAATAAAATTTTAGAGATTAACAATGATCATTCTTTTCTGAGTGAACTAGAAAGTTCTTTTTATGGTTTTCGTAATAATGGATCTAAAAGCGACGATCCCGACTATGATCCTTCCATCTATAATACTAAATCGAGTTGGAATAATCACATTAAGAATTTCGTTGACTCTTATCTTCAGTCTCAAATCTGTATTGATAGTCACATTTTAAGTAGTAGTAACAATTACAGTGACAATTACTTTTATAATTACATTTGCGGTGAAAGTCGAAATAGTAGTGAAAGCAAAAGAAAAACTAGTACGAATGGTAGTTATTTAACTCTAAGAAAAAGTTCGAATGATCTCGATGTAACTAAAAAATACAGGCATTTGTGGGGTTCAATGTGAAATTGTTATGGATTAAATTATAAGAAATTTTGAAGTCAAAAATGAATATTTGTGAACAATGCGGATATTATTTGAAATAAGTAGTTCAGATAGAATCGAACTTTCGGTTGATCCTGGTACTTGGGATCCGATGGATGACGACATGGTCTCTCTGGATCCCATTGAATTTCATTCAGCAGAGGAACCTTATAAAAATCGTATTGATTTTTATCAAAAAAAAACAGGATTAACGGAGGCTGTTCAAACAGGTACAGGTCAACTAAATGGATTCCCATCGCAATTGGGGTTATGGATTTTCAGTTTATGGGGGGTAGTATGGGATCTGTAGTAGGCGAGAAAATCACCCGTTTGATCGAGTATGCTACCAATAAACTTTTACCTCTTATTCTAGTGTGTGCTTCCGGAGGGGCACGCATGCAAGAAGGAAGTTTGAGCTTGATGCAAATGGCTAAAATATCTTCTGCTTTATATGATTATCAATCAAATAAAAAATTATTCTATGTACCAATTCTACATCTCCTACTACTGGTGGAGTAACAGCTAGTTTTGGTATGTTGGGGGATATCATTATTGCCGAACCTAATGCCTATATTGCATTTGCGGGCAAAAGAGTAATTGAACAAACATTGAATAAGACAGTACCCGAAGGTTCACAGGCGGCTGAATATTTATTCCATAAGGGCTTATTCGATCCAATCGTACCACGTAACCCCTTTAAAAGGTGTTCTGAGTGAGCTATTTCAGCTCCACGCCTTTTTTTCCTTTGAATCAAAATTCAATCAAGTAGAGTCTTGAGTTAGACTTTTTTTTGTGGCGAACAACTAGTTAGTTAGTTTATCAGAATCAAAATAAAACAAAACTCGAAAAATGAATTTTTCTTTGATGACATAAGATTTAATTGTAGAAAGAATCATGGGGATAATTGTTGTTGTTTTTTTTACCGATATTACTAATCAGTAATATCGGTAAAAAAAAAAACAACATAAACGGCGAATTCCTCCTTAGAATTAAGAAATTAGGATAGGAGGCAAGACAAATAAAACGAATTTCATGTTCCCTTCTTGTATATGTATATAATTCAAATATAGAAACTATAGAATCTTGCATCTTTCTATATCTCCCAAGAAGTCCAGTTTTTCTAAGAATCCCTGCTCTTGGGTCGGATTCTAACGAATCTTTCGGGAATTTTTAAGAGACTCTTTTTTATTAAAAAAGAAATTCGAAGAAGAAAATAAGAACAATATCAAAATAAAAGAAGTAAGAATAATAAAGAAAGTGGATTATAATACATACATCTAATTCATGTATAAAGATGAATAAGTCCGTTTATTTAGTTCGACATTGCTTGCACTTATTATATATACTCACTTTGATATACTTAGTGTACTATTATAATAATTATAATATAAATTATAATTATTATAAGATATCTTTATAACAATATAACAATAACAGGTACAAATATTAAATCGAGGTGCCCATTCTATGACAATTCTCAACAACTTACCCTCCCTTTTTGTGCCTTTCGTGGGCCTAGTATTTCCGGCAATTGCAATGGCTTCTTTATTTCTTCATGTTCAAAAAAAAAAGATTTTTTAAATACGATGTGGTCGAATCTCATCTAGTTTTTTTTTCAAGACTTAGCGAACACGGATATCCATTTAGTAGAATATTGTATAACAATAACAGGTGGCTTCTTCGAACCTAAACTTTTATACATGCGTAAACATGATATATGGACAAATGAATTATAGCAATTTTTTAAAAATAGGCCCGGATCGAGCTCATGTCTGAAATTCAAGTCAATCTATCCATATGTATGTAGCTATTGATAAGGGAATCATATGAAGGGGATGTTTTTATTTTATTATATCTAACCAATTCGATGAATTACTGCTAAAAGTTCACATCAGAATAGTACTAGTGATGAGAGTTACTTCGGAAACAAAAAAGTAAAGTTAAATTGATTTTGGTTATTCCTTCAATTCCAAAAAATGCAACTGGATTTAGTATGTATGAGTTGGCGATCAGAATATATATGGATAGAATTTATAGCAGGATCTCGCAAAACAAGTAATTTCTGCTGGGCCTTTATCCTTTTTTAGGTTCATTAGGATTCTTAGTGGTTGGAATTTCTAGTTATCTTGATAAGAATTTGATATCTTTTTTCCGTCTCAACAAATCAATTTTTTCCCACAAGGGATCGTAATGTCTTTCTATGGGATCGCGGGTCTCTTTATTAGTTCCTATTTGTGGTGCACAATTACATGGAATGTAGGTAGCGGTTATGATCGATTTGATAGAAAAGAAGGAATAGTGTGTATTTTTCGTTGGGGATTTCCTGGAAAAAAATCGCCGCATCTTTCTACGATTCTTTATGAAAGAAATTCAGTCCATTAGAATAGAAGTTAAAGAGGGTATTTATACTCGTCGTGTCCTTTATATGGAAATCAGAGGCCTGGGAGCCGTTCCCTTGACTCGTACTGATGAGAATTTGACTCCACGAGAAATTGAGCAAAAGGCTGCGGAATTGGCCTATTTCTTGCGTGTACCAATTGAAGTATTTTGAAAAATGAACTGAAGAATAATTGCTTTCTCAGCAAGAGGAAAAACCCCAAGAATCCTCTTTTTTCTATAGCTATAGCATAACTTAAGCCATAACTTACTTAATTAAAGTTTCTTCAGAACGCCTCGTGAGGCCAAAGCAAGGCAAACGTGTACGGAGCAGTCATAACATAAAACGAAACCCTTTTTTTTTCTGTAATTTTTTTTTTTATTTCTTCATTGGAATTCGAATTCAAAGTGGATTCTTCTTCTATTTCTGTATTTTTTCTACACTAGATTCAAGGACTAACCTATGAATCACAACTAAAAAGCGGGGACTCTATTAATAGGCGCGATACCTTATAATAGAACTCATGCTTGATTGAAATATGAGATTGCATAGAGTCAACGAATGAGGTGGGTTCATTGCCGATCACAGATGAAAAAATGACAAAAAAGAGCGCATCCATTCCCCTTCGATATCTTTCATCTATAATATTTGTAGTCTTTTTGCCCTGGTGGATCTCTCTGTCATTTAATAAAAGTCTAGAATCTTGGGTTACTAATTGGTGGAATACTAGCCAATCCGAAACTTTTTTGAATGATATTCAAGAAAAGAGTATTCTAGAAAAATTCATAGAATTAGAAGAGCTATTCCTCTTGGACGAAATGATAAAGGAATTCCCGGAAAGACATCTACAAAAGTTTCGTATGGGGCTCCACAAAGAAACAATCCAATTGATCAAGATACAAGATGAGGATCATATCCATAAAATTTTGCACTTCTCGACAAATATAATCTGTTTTGTTATTCTAAGTGCTTATTCTATTCTGAGTAATGAAGAACTTGTTATTCTTAATTCTTGGGTTCAAGAATTCCTATATAATTTAAGCGACACAATAAAAGCCTTTTCCATTCTTTTAGTAACTGATTTATGTATCGGATTCCATTCGCCCCACGGTTGGGAACTAATGATTGGCTATGTCTACAACGATTTTGGATTTGCTCATAATGATCAAATTATATCTGGTCTTGTTTCCACTTTTCCAGTCATTCTAGATACAATTTTTAAATATTGGATTTTCCGTTATTTAAATCGTGTATCTCCGTCACTTGTAGTGATTTATCATTCAATGATGACTGAAAAAACGAGTCACTGATCCAATTATAATGTTTCTGACTTTGTACCTAAGCAAAGCATTCAAGGTCGTACTTACCTTACTCTTTCTACTCATTCAGAGGATTCCTCCTATATTCCAGTAAAATTATTTCAGTAAATAGCAGAATCGTGGATAGGGAACTATACTAGCGACCTACCCAATTTTATTGTAGAAATTTTCGGGATCAACGATTGGACCATGCAAATTAGCAATACTTTTTCTTCGATAAAGGAAGAGATTACTCGATTCATTTCCGTATTACTCATGATCTATATAATAACTCGGGCATCCATTTCAAATGCATATCCCATTTTTGGCGCAGCAGGGTTTTGAAAATCCACGAGAAGCAACTGGTCGTATTGTATGCGCCAATTGCCATTTAGCTAATAAGCCTGTGGATATTGAGGTTCCACAGGCGGTACTTCCTGATACTGTATTTGAAGCAGTTGTTAGAATTCCTTATGATATGCAACTGAAACAAGTTCTTGCTAATGGTAAAAGGGGGGGTTTGAATGTGGGGGCCGTTCTTATTTTACCGGAGGGGTTTGAATTAGCCCCCCCCGATCGTATTTCGCCCGAGATGAAAGAAAAGATAGGCAATCTATCTTTTCAGAATTACCGCCCCACTAAAAAAACTATTCTTGTGATAGGGCCTATTCCTGGTCAGAAATATAGTGAAATCACTTTTCCTATTCTTTCCCCGGATCCCGCGACTAATAAAGATGTTCACTTCTTAAAATATCCAATATACGTAGGTGGTAACAGGGGAAGGGGTCAGATTTATCCCGACGGGACCAAAAGTAACAATACGGTTTATAATGCTACAGCAGCAGGTATAGTAAGCAAAATAATACGAAAAGAAAAAGGGGGGTACGAAATAACCATAACGGATGCATTGGATGGACGCCAAGTGGTTGATATTATCCCTCCAGGACCAGAACTTCGTGTTTCAGAGGGCGAATCTATCAAACTTGATCAACCATTAACAAGTTAATCCTAATGTGGGTGGATTTGGTCAGGGAGATGCAGAAATCGTACTTCAAGATCCATTACGTGTCCAAGGCCTTTTGTTCTTTTTGGCATCTGTTGTTTTGGCACAAATCTTTTTAGTTCTTAAAAAGAAACAGTTTGAAAAGGTTCAATTGTCCGAAATGAATTTCTAGATCCGGGAATTTATTAACATCAAGTTTGTAAAAAGAACAAAATTTTTGTTGGCAATTCCAATTATGTTATGTATGAGCAAGAAAATTATGAAAAGTTTTTTGCTTGTTTATATTCTTTTTCGACCAAATGTCGGGAATTTCTTGTACTGCACTCTTATCCTAAATCATAGTATATATTGTGAAGAAGTTTATTTGACTTTACCCCTTCTTTGTTTTTTCAATCCAAGTGGGAGGGGTGTGCCTATATCACTATTGTCAGATTTAAATATTTTAGAATGGGTCAATAGTTTTCTATTCTAATCGAATCAAATTCCATTAGAACTAGATACTAAGCATAAGATAAGTAAGCGGAGAATATAAAGGAAGCAAGGATAAATAAGGGGAACAAGGGATTCTAAAAGGTATTATTCCTAGTCTTCGACATCAGAAAGAGAATTTTCCCCACACCCCACATCCCCCTTTCTGGTGTCGAATCATAATGGTTCTTGATTACATTCGTCATCCTATTCTTAGTTTCGATTTTTTCCAGGTTTATCATAACTTTTTTTTCTTATGTATACTTCTTATGTATACATATATTTAAGTAATGGAAAAACGAAATGGAGTTTTTTGAAGCATCGGAAAAAGTGATCCTATTTTGTCATTTATACGAACAAAACAACAAAACAAAATATTATGATTATTAAGAACTCAACGGGGCCTATCACTTCTTTTTTTGTCTGATTCGAGGGGTAGGGCCCCGTTGAGTTCTTACGCTTTGATGTCTATAACGCGCAGTTCATCCGCTTACTACAAGGACGAACCCAATCCGGAATATGAACCATAAAAGAAAATGCCTATTAAACCGATCACAGGAATACCAGTTACAGTACCTATTATCCAAAGAGGAATTCTTCCAGTAGTATCGGCCATTTATCCCACTTCCCTCCACATTTTATCAAGTGGTCGTGCTAGAGACATAAACAGTCATAGATAATTATAAGATTAAGATGCGATCCTTCCGAATGGGATAAGAGAATTCCTACTTGTTTTTATTATTCTACTATTCTCTTTTCTTCTCTTAATTGAAGAAATAATTGGAAAATAAAACAGCAAGTACAAAAATGAGTAATAACCCCCAGTAGAGGCTGGTACGATTCAATTCAACATTTTGTTCGTTCGGGTTTGATTGTGTCATAGCTCTCTAATTCGGATTAGGTTTATCGTTGGATGAACTGCATTGCTGATATTGACCCTAAAAAAAAAACGGTAGGTACAGCTAGTCCGTGAACAGCCAACCATCGCACTGTAAAATTGGATAGGTTCGATCTATGGTCATTGGGTCCTCCTAAAAAGATTTACTAAATTCATCGAGTTGTTCCAAAGAATCAAAACGGCCGGTTATTAATGGAATTCCTTGTCGGCTCTCTGTAAAATACTCGTTTGGACGAGGGCTTCCAAACACATCGTAAGCTAAACCCGTGCTGACGAATAACCAACCCGCAATGAATAGGGAAGGTATAGTAATACTATGAATGACCCAGTATCGAATACTGGTAATAATATCAGCAAAAGAACGTTCTCCTGTGCTTCCAGACATGCTGAGCTCCACATATTCTTGTACAGTCAAAGGGGGATCGATTCCGTAAAAGATAAGATCAGTAAATGGAAATTCACTGAATTGAAATCTTTGTGAGATCATCAATATAGTACCGAGGGTACTTTTAGAATCTACCGAATCAGTATAGCTATCCTTCTTCTGACACAGCAACGCAATTTCAATCAATATTGAAATGCAGTGCTATAAAATTTTGTTCTTCGTTTCTTCTTGTTGGTCGATGTATAACTAGGTACCATTCAATATAAAATTCCTCAAATTTATGTAGTATGGTTTTGTTTTCTCTCCATTTCCATTATTGGCTTCAGACTCGAAATTGAAGATCAAGTAAAATCGGAATCCGACGATTGTTTTCTAATAATTCATGACCGAGATTCTAATATTTCCCCAATTCAATTAGATGTGCGAAATCTACAAACCCCCTTCTCGTAGGTGTCGAAGAGGTTTTTTATTTGAATCCCCCTCTTTTTTTTAAGAAATGGGTTAGTCGTCCAGAAACAAGGAACAAGGATTCGATAAAAGAAAGAGAAGAATGAATAAAAAAATTCTAATAATCTATATTTATGAATTTATGATGCACGCGTTCTTGTATTAGATCCTAGATCCAAAGGCTCTTTCTTGACCTAACTACAAAGAGGGGGCTTTATACTTTATATATAATATGCTTTATATATAATATGGAAAGACAAAACGGAGAATCAATAACGGAAATTTTTTTTTTTAATTTTAGAATTGAATTGGGCCGAAATTAAAATTTGATTTTTTAGAGCGATCTAATCGTGCGATACCTTTCCCTTTTTTTTCTTCTCATTTGAGATATTATGTGAATGATCCTACTGCTGAAACTAATGAGTTAGAAAAAAGTAAAAAAAAAAAAAAAAAAGGAAAGAAAAAGGTAAAGGTAAAGGTATTATAAGGTCACTTTTTTTAGAAAAAAAAATAATAAAACAGAAAAAATCAAAATACAAAATCGAAGTGATTCCCCAATTTTGTTCCCCTATTGATTTCAAAAAAGTTTCTTTTTTGAAATGAAGTTACATGACACTGTTTTTATTCGTATTTTTAATATTAGGTCACTCAAGAATTGCCTAACGAATCCGTTGATTCTGAATCGTGGAAAGTGTCGATGTCAAAGATGATGAATTTTTTTCTTTTTCTACCCCTATAACTCTATTTTTTTTAGTACCTTCTAGAATAATTGATAAATCAAAAACTTTCAATTGAACTGAGTCTTTCAATTGGTATAGTATTTTTGCTTATCCTCATATCTTTCAAAAGTTGAAACTTAGGAAAGTGCTTTCTAAACATATGTATAAAAAGAACGGATTTCCTTTAGCTCCTTTATGCCTACTATAACTAGTTATTTCGGTTTTCTACTAGCGGCTTTCACTATAACCTCGGCTCTATTTATTGGTCTAAGTAAGATAGGACTTATTTGAAATTAATTGAATAAATAATTCATAAAAAGAAATCCTTCTGTGGTATTCCATATATTCGCTAGTTCCTTACCGTGTTAATTACCAATTATTGGGAATTTAGATTCCTGGGCAATACGGATTAATATTAATATTTCGGGATAGATATTACCTCCCCTTTTCCCTTTTCAAATAAATTAAAGTGAAATGATTGAAGTTTTTCTATTTGGAATTGTCTTAGGTCTAATTCCTATTACTTTGGCAGGATTATTCGTAACTGCATATTTACAATACAGGCGTGGTGATCAGTTGGACCTTTGATTAATTCACATCTCTTTTTTTAACCGACCTCCTCCTTTCTTTAATTTAATTCGGGGGGGGGGTCAAGGTCAAAGATCAAATGCAGATTGCTGTATTTCAGTTCAGTGTAATTTTAGATCTAACAAGACAAGAGCAGAATCACGCTCTGTAGGATTTGAACCTACGACATTGGGTTTTGGAGACCCACGTTCTACCGAACTGAACTAAGAGCGCTTTCTTACCACAACGGAAAAGACTGTAAAGAAGGGGATTCTTTTTTATTATATATATATATATATATATAACCCCTAACCCCCAAAAATACTTCAACCCCAATAAATACTTCTTGCATATGGAGACTCTCATAAAAGTGAAAATTATGTATTATGTATGTCCAAATTGAATCGCTCTAAAATGGATCTCTGGTTACTGCTCAGAGGAGCAATAATAGGTAGGGATGACAGGATTTGAACCCGTGACATTTTGTACCCAAAACAAACGCGCTACCAAGCTGCGCTACATCCCTTTCAATTGGTCTACAGTATCATTGTAAAAAATCCCCGTCTTGTTTTCCACATCCCTATTTTATTTCCTTCATTTATATGCAAAATGGATCTTGCCATTTCTTCCTTTTAGTCTCATATCATATAACATATAATAATAAATGTATATTTTTCTCGGGAATTCTCAGGCGGAAAGGGACCCTTTTTTTGCTTTAAGAAAAAAATCTTATCTACCGAATCGTTGCACATGTCGATTTGAATTAGGGATTCCGTACACAAATACAAGTGGTCTTTAATTACATATAAATCTCTTACCATAATGTATTACAATATGGAATACAAAAAAAAGAAGGAGGATTCTCAATGCGCGATCTAAAAACGTATCTTTCCGTGGCACCGGTACTAAGTACTCTCTGGTTCGGGTCTTTAGCAGGTTTATTGATCGAAATCAATCGTTTCTTCCCAGATGCGTTGACATTTCCTTTTTTTTCATTCTAGTTATTGATATGGAAAGGGGTGAAGAAGATTAGAGATAGAATCAAATATTTGTGACTAATCTCTCTTTCCCCTCTTTTTTTTTAGAATTAGATAGATAGAATACGGGAGGAAAGAGAAAGAAAAAAGTGGATTCAACCTCAGCAAAATTCGGGTTCAGACTCCAATTAAAATTAAATTTAGAATCAAATTAATAATAGAGTTAAAAGAAAACAAAATGGAAATGTGACTAGAATAAGAGTATCATACAATACAAGATATTTAAATGAAATATTGTACTGCGATTAGAAATCAATTTAGAAATTGTTGTATTACTTATTATTTACTATATTAATTGCAACAAAATCTTTATTTCATAATTTGATTTTGAGTTGTTAGCAACTTCTATTTTTTGTCCCTTTTCCTTTCTTCTTATTTGCGTCGGATCGGAAAATAGAAAAGTTGGGTGAATCAAAAACCCAAAGGAGGTTCATGGCCAAGGGTAAAGACGTTCGTGTAAGGGTTATTTTGGAATGTACCAGTTGTGTTCGAAACGGTGTTAATAAGGAATCAACGGGTATTTCCAGATATATTACTCAAAAGAATCGACACAATACACCTAGTCGATTGGAATTGAGAAAATTCTGTCCCTATTGTTTCAAACATACAATTCATGGGGAGATAAAGAAATAGATATAGATCAAACCGAGTGCTTGGGTGTCACCCTTTCAAGTAACATGAAAAAAATTAGATATGGATTTCTATTATTTCATATATTTAAATAAAAACAACTAAATAAATATAGACAAACCAAATCCTATTAATTTATTCTAGAATTTTTTTTTTTTGATTTGATCGAAATAGTATTTTAGGGATAAGGAATAAACAAATTATGGATAAATCCAAGCGACTCTTTCTTAAATCCAAGCGATCTTTTCGTAGGCGTTTGCCCCCGATCCAATCGGGGGATCGAATTGATTATAGAAACATGAGTTTAATTAGTCGATTTATTAGTGAACAAGGAAAAATATTATCTAGACGGGTGAATAGATTAACCTTAAAAGAACAACGATTAATTACTATTGCTATAAAACAAGCTCGGATTTTATCTTCGTTACCTTTTCTTAATAATGAGAAACAATTTGAAAGAAGGGAGTCAACCGCCAGAACTACTGGTTTTAAGAATAGAAAAAAAAAAGGCTTACTTTTCAATTGAATCAAAATTCTAATCCGAACTCAAACACAGATGGACGTTTTGTTCAAAAAATCCAAGAATAATTCGTGTCGTAAGAAAAAAAAGAATCGGGGAAGAATAATAAATTTTTTTATCGAGCGTGTTCGCTCATTTTGAAGACTTTATCATATTATCAGATTTTATCATACTAATTTCTACTCTACCTTCCCGGAGTTTATTCTCCAGAGAATTCCATTTAAAACAGTTTGGCAGATTCCTCCCAATCCCCTTATTTTATGATCTCATTGGAAATCATATAAAGACAATTCCTATTTGATATAGCTATTTGTGCAAGTATTTTACGATTAAGAAGTAACTGCCCCTTATACAAATTGTGTATTAATCTACTATAAATATAGGATGCCCCCGCCCCGCGAATTACTGCATTTATTCGAGTGATCCACAAACGACGAAAATCCCTTTTTTTCCTATCTCTATCGCGATGCGCCGAAACCAAAGCTCTTATTTTCTGTTGAATAATTGTTCGAGTAAGTCTTGAATGAGCCCCGCGAAAACTTGATGCAAATAACCGCATTTTTGTTCTACGTCTACGAGCTATATATCCTCGTCTAATTCTGGTCATTGAGTAAATGAAACTTTAACTTTAATGAATAACTAATTTATTTCCTTTCTTTCAGTTATTCTTTTCCCTTTTCCTAGTCTATTAATAACAAAACGGATTCTTCCAATTTTTAAAATCAAAATTCCAATGGCTTTTGCTACTATAACCTTCCCTACCACGCTTTTTTCCTTTTTTCTAGGCATTGGAAAAAATATAAATAGATAAAGAAATTGTGGGTTCCATCGTCTCTATGGTTACTTCTTAAACGGTGAGGTCTTCTCTATACACCGGAGCCCCTTCTTTCATTTAATGAATGCTATTGGTAACTTGTACAGTTACCACTCTTTGGCTCTACCCATTAATTTTCCAGTAAGAGAATAGGTCTTTCATAACGAGATATACCTTATACAGTAACAGTATTTAATTATGAAGATTGGTTGGGTAGCTGACCTTGTTAGTCCGTTCTTCTAAGAGCGGAAACTCAATCTTTCTGCTTTAAAAATAGGATTTCCCCCGCTTAATGGATAACTTATTTGTTACCAATGGGGAATTCTTTCTCATCTTAAATTGCAAATTCAATCGCCTGAATTTGCACCAATTGAAACCATAAATTTCATACACAATAGAAAGATATGATAGATCTATCTTTTTTAGTTTTTTAGATAGTAAATGGAGTTCTTCCATTCTATCCGATTCACCGGTACTGATCATTGATATTGGAAATTTTTTTCTTTTGTTTTGTCTCAACCCAGATTAAAACGAGTCGCACATACACTCTTGTACATGTTCCTCGACGCTGAGGGCATCCCCCAAGAGCGGGGGATTTCGTGACGTTTCTAATTGGCTGTCTTGGGTTTCTAATAAGTTGTTTAATAGTTGGCATGCTGAATTATACATTATGGGCTGGTTTAGATCGATCCTAACCGGACGATTATGACTTTTAATATATTAATAAAATATTAAACCCTTAAGAAGTCAGAAGAGAAAATCTTAATTTGTGTATTTGCACGAAATCACTGCTATTTTTTATCCAACTGCTACAAAATCAACAATTCCATGAGCTTGGGCTTCTGTTGCTGACAGAAAAGTATCCCTTTCCATGTCTTCGGATACAACCCATAAGGGCTTGCCCGTTCTTTGTACATAAACCCTTGTAAGGATTTCGCGCAGTTTCAGTAGTTCTTCCGCTTCCAGGATAAGTTCTGACGTTTGTGCTTCATAAAAACCGGCAGCAGGTTGATGGATCATTACCCTGATCATATAATATAACACAATTAAAGGTTCCTGTATCTATATCTTGCACGATGAGGCAAGGCGAAGAGATAAACAATAAGAAAAAGATAGAATTGAACAACCGTACGGGCATTTTTTTGCACATTGCATACGGCTCTACAATGGAATTTTTTTACCTTTCATCGAAGAAAGAGAAAACTTGGGGTCTATTATACCCAGATCGGTAAATGATCCAATTACCACCCTTCTTTTTTTTTTTCGGAGGAGTTCAAAAATACTATGATGGCCCCGTTGCTTTATATATTTATTTCGTCTGTGATTCAGCAATCCCAAAGTTTCTTTGTTTTTTTTTTTTTCGTACTCTTTCATAACATAAATATTGTTAATAACCCGCCGGTGTGAAAAAAGTTTGTAACGCTGAAATCGACCTACGATAAGTAAGATAAAATCGGAAATACCCTTCCTTTATCTCATACTACTCTTTCGATACATAATCGAATATTTTGAAAAACAATAAAAATTTTTCATATCGAATTCGAAGTGCCATGCTAATATTACTTAATATTAATAATTCATATGGCGAAGGCATAGTCTTCTTTTTTCTCTCAAATAAAAAACTCATTGGCGCCAAGCGTGAGGGAATGCTAGACGTTTGGTAATTGCTCCTCCGACCAGGATAAAAGACCCCATTGAGGCGGCTAATCCCATGCATATTGTCTGTATATCTGGTCGCACAAATTGCATAGTATCATAAATAGCTATTCCCGGTATTACCCATCCGCCGGGAGAGTTTATAAGCAAATACAAATCCTTGGTATCACTCTCCGAACTGAGATATACCAAAAGACCAATAAGTTGATTCGAAACATTGCTATCAATTACTTGGCCTAAAAAAATGAATCTTTCTCGATAAAGTCGGTTGATTCGGATAAAATTGTATCCCTTAGGAGCCGTACGGGCACCTTTTGATGCATACGGTTCAACAAAACTTGCGAAAAAAACCAATGTGTAGCTTCCAGCCCTATTTATTTTTCTTTTTTTTTATAGCGGACTCTTTCTAACGAAGGGGCTTCTCTTTCATTTTTGAAGACCGATGAGTTTGGCTGGTTTTCCTATAATATTAGAATCAAAAAAAAGTTCACTAAACTTATCACACTAACCTTTCATTGATGTATTTTTACATCGAGATCCAATCCAAAAATCACGATGCCATTTTCTTGTTCCTGAATGGGCTTCTTCAATTTTTTTAGGTTTATGCTCTACTCCGAGTAAGGATCGGCCCGATTTTTATTTGCACATATAGGACAAATGACCCCAATACCACGTCTTTTTTTTGCTACGACTCCCCCCCTTTTTTTTTTTTCAATTCATTTCTTTTATGTCTTCCGCCGAATATTCGACGTATCCATCATATTTATTATTCGATTGATTAACTATTTGGGATCACTGCTATTTAGCATTTATTTCTAAATAGAATAGTTTATGATATCTATAAGTACTAATAATAGATATATTACCAATTGGGTTTTTCTAAACGGAGCCTGGATACTTCATTTTATTGGTCCAGCCAAGTCGACCATAAATTATTTTAATTGCTAATATTAATCTGGATACCTCTTCACAAAATAGATCTAATTGCATTTCATTGCACTTCACGCTACAAATTTTTGATGATTCAATCGCTTTTTTGGGGGGCGAAAGAGAGGATATCTCGATCGGGGGAGAGAATGGGGAAATCCCATATGACCCAATATATCTGACAGGGCACACTATATGTCAATCCAAGTTGCATTTCGCTCTCCGGGAGTTCGAAAAGGAACTTTTGGAACACCAATAGGCATAAACTGAAAGAAAAAAGAATTAAGTACTCTATTTCACTTTGATGTGGAAACGTAATAATGGGCTTATTATTTTAATAATATTAACTTTATCGTCATATTTTCTACATAGATCGAATAATTTCATAAAATAAAGGAAAACAAAATGAATAAAGGAATATTTTTACGAATAGGTACTTTGAATGATGACCTAAATATGGATGCATTCGCTCCTAGAAAAGGGAATCAACCCCCATTGCGTATTGGTACTTATCGAGTATAGAATAGATCTGCTTCTCTTTTTTCCTATGAACCGAATTGTTCCATTTTTACTAAAAGAATAGAACAAATAGTAACCCTTTTTCCGAGATAATCCACTGAAAAAAAAGCCACTAAAAAAAAGGGGGTTCCATAGCATAGTTTTTTCAATGCAATTGCAATAAAGTTACATAGTGTCTATTTTTTGTTGATAAAGGGGTATTACCATGGGTTTGCCTTGGTATCGTGTTCATACTGTCGTATTGAATGATCCCGGTCGTTTGCTTTCTGTCCATATAATGCATACAGCTCTGGTTGCTGGTTGGGCCGGTTCAATGGCTCTATATGAATTAGCAGTTTTTGATCCCTCCGACCCTGTTCTCGATCCCAATGTGGAGACAAGGTATGTTCGTTATACCCTTCATGACTCGTTTAGGAATAACCAATTCATGGGGCAGTTGGAGTATTACAGGAGGGACGATAACAAATCCGGGTATTTGGAGTTACGAAGGTGTAGCCGGGGCACATATTGTGTTTTCTGGTTTGTGCTTCTTGGCAGCTATCTGGCATTGGGTGTATTGGGATCTAGAAATATTTGATGATGAACGTACAGGAAAACCTTCTTTGGATTTGCCTAAGATCTTTGGAATTCATTTATTTCTCTCAGGAGTGGCTTGCTTTGGCTTTGGCGCATTTCATGTAACAGGATTGTATGGTCCTGGAATATGGGTGTCCGACCCATATGGACTAACTGGAAAGGTCCAATCTGTAAATCCCGCGTGGGGCGTGGAAGGTTTTGATCCTTTTGTTCCAGGAGGAATAGCCTCTCATCATATTGCAGCAGGGACATTGGGCATATTAGCAGGCTTATTCCATCTTAGTGTCCGCCCACCCCAACGTCTATATAAAGGATTACGTATGGGCAATATTGAAACCGTTCTTTCCAGCAGTATCGCTGCTGTCTTTTTTGCAGCTTTTGTTGGTGGAACTATGTGGTATGGTTCAGCAACTACTCCCATCGAATTATTTGGTCCTACCCGTTATCAATGGGATCAGGGATACTTTCAGCAAGAAATATATCGAAGAGTTAGCGCTGGACTAGCCGAAAATCAAAGTTTATCAGAAGCTTGGTCTAAAATTCCT
>CAUJSE010000015.1:0-19604 GCA_963422505.1 Pseudognaphalium luteoalbum
AAAATAATAATACTTTATATATTGATTTAAAATCAAATTTAAAATTATAAGCAATTTTGGTAATTGTTATATCATATTTTATTAATTCGGTGAACGAATCTTAAACACGGACCTCTGTGGTATGAAAAGTTATAATATAATATATATCCTTGGTTTTTTCATAATTGACGTAATATAATAGAATCCATGGCGTTTTTCAATGTAGTTGCAGAAGAAGTAGTCGATTAAAGATTCTAAAATTTCAGTTAGCAAAGATGACATCAACAAGAAACATACAGCGTTCCGTACGGTTTTTCTTCATAATAAATCATAATATTCTCAGACTTTAGTCTAGTTGTAGGTTTTTTATTTGTTCCGAAGTGCATACACAATATCACGGATTCCACCGATACCCGAAGAGATCTTTAAAGTAATTAAGTTTGTTTTCATATTTTTTTGGGGCTTAAATTTGATTTTTACACTTCGAATAGTTATTTAATTTCATGGAAAATATACTACCCTAGGCATGTAATACACACATATTTTATTTTTGAGAGTAAAATGCATAAAGTACGAGAGATCAAATCTGGCATGGTTGAAAGTTGAAACTCTATTCGTAAGCCTCATGTATCAATAGGAAATATAATAATAAAAATAATAATATATATAAATAATTAATACAAAATAATAAGAATACAGATGGGGCTTGGTGTGGCACGGTGATTGGCTGCAGTCCCTTGTCTGCGTCAAGCATCGTCCAGCGTCGCTAGCTTCCGGACGGGTGCGCACCTGGGTGTTTGGTGGCGAATTCTTGATCCACATACACACGTATTACTAAAATAATCACTCTAATATTAAAACTTTCATTGCTAAATGAGATCTGCTTAAAGTGATAAGCACTTTTAACAGGGGGCCGATACATGATGATAAATTATTAATACTACCTAGTTACTTTAAAAAAAAAAATTACAACCTAACTAATTGTCACAATTTTAAACTACGGTTTTAAAGCCAGTCGGCTAGCGTTGTACCAGTACTTATAAGTATTATAAACATAAATACAGTCAACACTAATTAATGATTTCTTAATCACAAAAAATTATAAAAGTTGATTTCAAACATCTAAAGTATCATAAAATATAAAATAAATGGACGGTGCGCGGGTAAAAAGGAATAAGTCAAAAATCGATAGTTTCCAGGAAAAAAAAAACTCTTTCTATTCTTCAAAAATGTCAACTAATGAGTTACTTTAGCATTGTATAACAATATATTTTGAAATTCTTTTAGTACTCTAGTGACTTATTACTTTTTACACGTCATGATACTGACTTATACCTTTTTACACATGACTCATTCTCTATACACAATTCATAATTCAATCATATTATTTGAATTGTTACCTTTTAAGCATGATATTCTTTTGTCTAGTATGGTTTGATTTGAAGTAAAATGATAAAATTTTAACCATAATGTATAAAATTCACCAAATTTGAATGTACCTTCCTGGTATTTATTAAACAACAAAAACAAAACAATATACAGTGAAATTTTGAATAGAATAACAAAATAATTTTAAAACTCTTATCAACTAAATTTAGAATTAGTTTAATTTATGAGTTTAAAATATAATTTTGTACACATTAACCTACCTAATCCATGCATAAAACCTGATTTTGTTTACAAATTGTTTTCTGAATATAGCATATTGAAACCTTGAAAAAGTGTTTTTAGTTAATCTGAAAACCCACACACTATTAATACACCCAAATTTGACTTTTTACAATTTTATAAAAAATATTGAACAAAAATTTGAAAAATATTGTTATTAATCTCATGTGTTTGATTTGATTTTAGGAGAGATATCGAGTGAACACAAATTAAGCTTCTAAGACCGTGGTGTCAACCCCCGGCTAAATAAAATAACGTTATTAAATAATGTTATTTATCCATGTGTCTAAAGAAATAAATCTCTACTTATCAGCATTAAACAGTTGGAGATTAAAACTGATCTTACAGAAATATGTGGTATAAATGACTTGGATGATTTAAAAAAAGGAAGATTTTCACTGAAACAATGTCAGGTAAACACGTGTTATCTTTTCACTATTAAAAAATTAGAATTAGTTTAATTTATGAGTTTAAAATATAATTTTGTACACATTAACCTACCTAATCCATGCATAAAACCTGATTTTGTTTACAAATTGTTTTCTGAATATAGCATATTGAAACCTCGAAAAAGTGTTGGATGATTCACCGCAAAATCATATTATAACAATATCTGAAATTAAAAATGTCCTCATGAATTTAGAAAAACAAACTAATATGGTAGAAACCTTAAAAATGAAGTTCGACAAAATAATTGAAGAAAAAAATTGTAAATTTGTGGATGTAGTTGAACATGATTATGATAAAGCAGAAATTGTTGATTGTTTAATATATTATTTAACAGGAAGGTACATAATATAAAAATACCGCTGAGTACATTATTTATTGTTTGTGAGGATACGCAGTAAGAATATTTTTTTAAATTATTTATATTTATTAACTTTCTACAGTAATTTTGTTACAGGTACCTACTTAAAAACATTATATACATCAAACATTTCAATATTTTTTTACAAATAGTATTAGCACTACACTACTACTTTACTCACTGTTTGCATTGGTTAAATTTCAACTAAATGTATGATTCAAATGATATTTCAGGTTATTTATGTAAACAATGGATATATTATACAAAAGACTGCCACGTTTGTAACACATCATTTATTTCTCATCAAGGACATTCACAATAAATCCAAGCAGCTTTAGTTAATCAGAAAACCCACACACTATTAATACACCCAAATTTGACTTTTTACAATTTTATAAAAAATATTGAACAAAAATTTGAAAAATATTGTTATTAATCTCATGTGTTTGATTTGATTTTAGGAGAGATATCGAGTGAACACAAATTAAGCTTCTAAGACCGTGGTGTCTACCCCCGGCTAAATAAAATAACGTTATTAAATAATGTTATTTATCCATGTGTCTAAAGAAATAAATCTCTACTTATCAGCATTAAACAGTTGGAGATTAAAACTGATCTTACAGAAATATGTGGTATAAATGACTTGGATGATTTAAAAAACGGAAGATTTTCATTGAAACAATGTCAGGTAAACACGTGTTATCTTTTCACTATTAAAAAATTAGTATTAGTTTAATTTATGAGTTTAAAATATAATTTTGTACACATTAACCTACCTAATCCATGCATAAAACCTGATTTTGTTTACAAATTGTTTTCTGAATATAGCATATTGAAACCTCGAAAAAGTGTTGGATGATTCACCGCAAAATCGTATTATAACAATATCTGAAATTAAAAATGTCCTCATGAATTTAGAAAAACAAACTAATATGGTAGAAACCTTAAAAATGAAGTTTGACAAAATAATTGAAGAAAAAAATTGTAAATTTGTGGATGTAGTTGAACATGATTATGATAAAGCAGAAATTGTTGATTGTTTAATATATTATTTAACAGGAAGGTACATAATATAAAAATACCGTTGAGTACATTATTTATTGTTTGTGAGGATACGCAGTAAGAATATTTTTTTAAATTATTTATATTTATTAACTTTCTTCAGTAATTTTGTTACAGGTACCTACGTAAAAATATTATACACATCAAACATTTCAACATTTTTTTACAAATAGTATTAGTACTACACTACTACTTTACTCACTGTTTGCATTGGTTAAATTTCAACTAAATGTATGATTCAAATGATATTTCAGGTTATTTATGTAAACAATGGATGTATTATACAAAAGACTGCCACGTTTGTAACACATCATTTATTTCTCATCAAGGACATTCACAATAAATCCAAGCAGCTTTAGTTAATCTGAAAACCCACACACTATTAATACACCCAAATTTGACTTTTTACAATTTTATAAAAAATATTGAACAAAAATTTGAAAAATATTGTTATTAATCTCATGTGTTTGATTTGATTTTAGGAGAGATATCGAGTGAACACAAATTAAGCTTAAGACCGTGGTGTCTACCGAAATGAATCTCTGCTTATCAGCATTAAACAGCTGGAGATTCAAGCATTAGCGCTCGTATGTTATTGTGACTATAAATGCAGTTACCATTCAAAGATAAAAATTAAATATTTTCCCGGGCTTTCATTATTTCATTAATATCAGTGGGAAGAACAGTAAGAATATTTTTTTTAAATATTTTTATATACTATAACATTAAATGTACATTTTATTACTGAATAACAGTGTTTAGTATTAATATTATAAATAATAATTCTAACACGACTCGTATAATTTCTCTAGAATCAAACTGATCTTACAGAAATATGTGGTATAAATGACTTGGATGATTTAAAAAAAGGAAGATTTTCATTGAAACAATGTCAGGTAAACACGTCGTATCTTTTCACTATTTAAAAATTAGAATTAGTTTAATTTATCAGTTTAAAATATAATTTTGTACATATTAACCTACCTCATCCATGCATAAACCCTAATATTGTACCTCTAAGACTCATAGATTCTAGTTTCACATCAGTTATAAGTCATGTTTGTCATGACCATGATTGTGTTAAAGTTCAAGATATCATAGTTGAATCTACAATGAAAATTCATTGTAACATTTTGGATAAGCATTATGATCTGGCAAAAATATCAATTTCAAAACAACATATTGAATAAATTGAAGATTTACTTAATGCAATACAATCAATTTCTCAGTATAAACTGTGTCGGGGACTAAATTCAAGGCATGTATCAAAGGTTTTTTTAAGTTACTAGCAGTGTAAGCACTAATATATTTAAAGTAGATAGTACAGGAACGCACAGACATACTAATTGTCAATTTCTATTCAATGTTGGTAATAAATGCACAAATTGCCTTCGACCCATTAAAACTATTAGTGAAATAGTAAAAAGGTTGCACATAAATTCTACAAGTTCTAATACTAATTATGATTGTGTAAATCATATGAACTGCAATTTGGTGAATCAGAAGCAGCTGCAAATTTTTGTGATGCCTTTAATAATTTATTTGATGCTCTAAACAGAAAATATCCATTAAACGTTCGAAGCCTGGATAATAAAGACTTCAAAGTAAACCAAATGATATTACAAACATTAATTTATGATTATGAACGTTTAATTGAAAAAATAATAATAAACATTATTTTCATAGGTACTTGAACATTTTTTAGTAATTCTTGATGACTGGGAAAAAGAATATAATAGTGGTAAGGTACAAAAAAATGAATTTCTAACTGAAAGTACCTCGACAAGTTAAAGAGTGACGATAAAATCTACAATAGACCTTTGTTTTTATTTTACTAAATGGAATTTTAAATACTTGCTCACGGACAAAATTAATCAAGATAAACTAGTAGTAAAAATATAAAATTAACTGCACAATAGTGAGTATGCTTACCTAATTATTGTACATATGATATGATTTATATATGTTTTTTAGGACTGTCCAACAAGCATCAGGGTCAAATGCCCATCCATATATGCCAACCTTTCTTCAGTTGTACAAATTGTTATATGTATATAGCATATTGAAACCTCGAAAAATAAATGACTTGGATGATTTAAAAAAAGGAAGATTTTCATTGAAACAATGTCAGGTAAACACGTCGTAACTTTTCACTATTTAAAAATTAGAATTAGTTTAATTTATCAATTTAAAATATAATTTTGTACACATTAACCTACCTAATCCATGCATAAAACCTAATATTGTACCTCTAAGACTCATAGATTCTAGTTTCACATCAGTTATAAGTCATGTTTGTCATGACCATGATTGTGTTAAAGTTCAAGATATCATAGTTTAACCTACAATGAAAATTCATTGTAACATTTTGGATAAGCATTATGATCTGGCAAAAATATCAATTTCAAAACAACATACTGAATGTATTGATGATTAACTAAATGCAATACAATCAATTTCTCAGCATAAACTGTGTCGGGGACTAAATTCAAGGCATGTATCAAAGGTTTTTTTAAGTTACTAGTAACTACTTTACTCACTGTTTGCATTGGTTAAATTTCAACTAAATCTATGATTCAAATGATATTTCAGGTTATTAGTGTAAACAATTGATGTATTATAGAAGAGACTGCCAAGTTGGTAAGACATCATTTATTTCTCATCAAGGAATTAAATCCAAGCAGCTTAAGTTAATCTGAAAACCCACGGACGATAACACACCCAAGTTTGACTTTTTACTATTTTATGAAAAATATTGTAATTCGCATGATGTTTGATTTGATTTTTATGAGAGATATCGAATGCACACAAATTAAGCTTCTAAGACCTTGGTGTCTACCAATTTCTAAGTAACGTCTGAAACAAATTCGTTTTTACATTCCAAAAAACCTTGCGGCGGGATCTGAATGGGAGATTATTTTAGGAACCAGTTTTCGAAAAAATTCTGGTTTTGGTCCCCAACACTTTAGAGACAGTGATATAATTAATTAATGGGTTTCTGGAAAAGAAGATAGCAAATAAATCTATATATCTATTACTTTTATAATTAATGTATATTTATAGGTATACATAGTATCCAGAACTTAATGTGAATCATGCAAGGTACATTTGAAGAATTTAAATACTTCTGAGACCGGGCCCGAAGCAGACCTGGTGAATATAAAAAGTAAAGGCTACCTAACCCATCCGAATAATATTATTCCTGTGGACCAACTGGACTAGTTTCGGTTTCGGTATAATATGAAGATTGTAGACAGCAGTCTGTATGGTATGTTTCTAGATTACATTTTATTATAATTTTTTTTTCTGATTCTTAAAAAGCATTTTCCTTTTCGCGCCGATCCTCCCCTTTCTATTTTGTTTTCTCTTATTTAATTCTAAGTTCATTATCTTATAATCTTTTTTTTAAATTTCTATTACCATCTAATTTACTTTTACTACCAGCTTTAATTAACTTAAATAGAATTTTCATTTAACATATATTTTGGACATTGTGGACTGCAGTCTGTATCCTGTGCTTCTTTATTACATTAATTTTTTCTGATTCATAAAAAGCATTTTGCTTTGTGCGTAAATCTTTCAATTCTTATTTTGTTTTCTTTTAATTAATTCTAATTTATTATCTTATAAATTTTCTTTTAATTTCTTTTACCATCTAATTTACTTTTACTACAAGCTTTCAATAACTTAAATAGAATTTTCTTTTAACATATATTTTGGACATTGTGGACTGCAGTCTATATAGTGTGTTTGTATATTACATTTTTTTATAATTTTTTTTCTGGTTCTGAAAAAGCATTTTCCTTCGCGCGCAAATCCTCCAATTCCTATTATTTAATTCTACTTCATTATCTTATTGAAATTTTTTAAATTTTGATGACCAGCTAGTTTGATTTTACCACCAGGTGTAATTAACTTATATTGCATTTTCTTTTAAAGTTTATTTTAGACATTGTTGACTGCATTCTGTATAGTCTGTATCTATATTACAATTTTTTTTCTGATCATTAAAAAACATTTGTCTTTGGGTGCTAATGCTCCCCTTCCCATTTTTTTCTGTTTTTTAATTCGTTCATTTTCTTATCATCTTTTTTTTAAATTTCTATAACCATCTAATTTACTTTTACTACCAGCTTTAATTAGTTAAATGGCATTGTCATTTAACGTATATTGTAGACTTTGTGGACTGCAGTCTGTATAGTGTGTTTGTATACTACATTTTTTATACATTTTTTTTCTGATTATTTAAACACATATTCCTTCGCGTGCAAATCTTCCCATTCCTATAATTTAATTCTACATCATCATTTTCTTATAATCATTATTTAAATTTTGTCGACCAGCTAGGTTACTTTTACTACCAGCTTTAATTAACTTAAATGGAATTTTCTTTTAGAGTTTATTGTAGACATTGTGGATTGCAGTCTGTATCTATATTACATTTTTTTTTCTGATTCTTAAAAAGCATTTTACTTAGCGCACAAATCGTCTCCTTCCTATTTTGGTTAATTTTATTTAATTCTAGTTCATTTCCTTATATATTTTTTGTTTAAATTTCTATAACCATCTAATTCACTTTTATTTCCACGTGAACTTCACGCCAGTGAATGCGATTAGCTTCCGCGTTACCATGGCAAAATAATGCATTATCCGAGTGTATCGGAACGCTTCTACGCATCAGTGCGCGCGCAGTCATATTATCTCATATCTCACAGTATCAACACAGAATAGATTATCATTATTATTTTATTATTATTCATTATTTAATTTAAAATATTATGAACTAGAAATCGTTTATTGCGTAATGTTTTTGAACGTTTTCAATCATCTAAATTGAAATTTAAACTAAAAATTTTAGAATTCACTAAATTTTATGTATTTGGACGAGGCTTGCTCGAGGCGCGAAAGTTAGTACGAATCAGTGGTCAAAAGCAGACTATCATCCTTGTATTCCTCGATGCCCAACCTTCGGATTACGACCGAGACGGATTTAAAAGACGCGTCAGATGCGAATTGTCCTATAACAAACTCCGAAACCCAGCAGAACCATCTCAATTATTTGAAGGTGTGGCCAGTCACTCGGCTGCACTCTCTGCTGGGGGAGGATTTGGAAAAAGAGGACCCATCGGTTCCGATTTGTCCTATAACAAACTCCGAAACCCAGCAGAACCATCTCAATTATTTGAAGGTGCGGCCAGTCACTCGGTTGCACTCTCTGCTGGGCGAGGATTTGGAAAAAGAGGACCCATCGGTTCCGATTTGTCCTATAACAAACTCCGAAACCCAGCAGAACCATCTCAATTATTTGAAGGTGCGGCCAGTCACTATCGGCTGCACTCTCTGCTGGGCGAGGATTTGGAAAAAGAGGACCCATCGGTTCCGAATTGTCCTATAACAAACTCCGAAACCCAGCAGAACCATCTCAATTATTTGAAGGTGTGGCCAGTCACTCGGCTGCACTCTCTGCTGGGGGAGGATTTGGAAAAAGAGGACCCATCGGTTCCGATTTGTCCTATAACAAACTCCGAAACCCAGCAGAACCATCTCAATTATTTGAAGGTGTGGCCAGTCACTCGGCTGCACTCTCTGCTGGGGGAGGATTTGGAAAAAGAGGACCCATCGGTTCCGATTTGTCCTATAACAAACTCCGAAACCCAGCAGAACCATCTCAATTATTTGAAGGTGCGGCCAGTCACTCGGTTGCACTCTCTGCTGGGTGAGGATTTGGAAAAAGAGGACCCATCGGTTCCGAATTGTCCTATAACAAACTCCGAAACCCAGCAGAACCATCTCAATTATTTGAAGGTGCGGCCAGTCACTATCGGCTGCACTCTCTGCTGGGCGAGGATTTGGAAAAAGAGGACCCATCGGTAAGGTTAGGTTCCTACGTCTAATCGACGACCTTATCCCGCGTCTACGACTTCACTAAATTCTATGTATTTGGACGAGCCTTGTTCGAGGCGCAAACGTTATTACGAAGCAGTTGTCAAAAGCAGACTATCATCCTTGTATTCCTCGATACCCAACCTTCGGAAGACTAGAATTTTTACTTAAAAAATAACGTAAACAACGATTAACTAAAACTTGAGTTATTTATGGTTAGTTATAGGTTTTAGGTTTCAAGCATTTTAAGTTACATTAATACTGTGAGATATGAGATAATATGACTGCGCGCGCACTGATGCGTGTGTTTCTATATTAGATCATTTTATAATTTGTTTTCTTGCAGCTTAAAAACCATTTGCCTTAATGCCGTAAAGCTCCCCTTCCCATTTTTTTCTCTTATTTAATTCTAGTTCATTTGCTTATAATCTTTATTTAAATTTTGATAACCAGCTAATCTACTTTAACTACCAGCTTTAATTAACTTAAATAGCATTTTCTTTTAAAATACATTTTAAACATTGTGGACTGCAGTGTGTAAAGTGTGTTTCTATACTACATTTTTTTAAAATTTTTTTTTATCTGCTGCTTGAAAACCATTTGCCTTAATGCCATAGTGCTCTCCTTCCCATTTTTTCTCTTATTTAATTCTAAGTTCATTATCTTATAATCTTTTTTTTAAATTTCTATTACCATCTAATTTACTTTTACTACCAGCTTTAATTAACTTAAATAGAATTTTCATTTAACATATATTTTGGACATTGTGGACTGCAGTCTATATAGTGTGTTTGTATATTACATTTTTTTATAATTTTTTTTCTGGTTCTGAAAAAGCATTTTCCTTCGCGCGCAAATCCTCCAATTACTATTATTTAATTCTACTTCATTATCTTATTGAAATTTTTTAAATTTTGATGACCAGCTAATTTGATTTTACCACCAGGTGTAATTAACTTATATAGTATTTTCTTTTAAAGTTTATTTTAGACATTGTTGACTGCATTCTGTATAGTCTGTATCTATATTACAATTATTTTTCTGATCATTAAAAAACATTTGTCTTTGGGTGCTAATGCTCCCCTTCCCATTTTTTCTCTTATTTAATTCAGTTCATTTTCTTATAATCTTTATTTAAATTTTGATGACCAGCTAGGTTACTTTTACTACCAGCTTTAATTAGTTAAATGGCATTGTCATTTAACGTATATTGTAGACTTTGTGGACTGCAGTCTGTATAGTGTGGTTCTATATAAGATCTTTTTAAAAATAGTTTTTCTGCTGCTTTAAAACCATTTGCCTTAATGCCATAGTGCTCTCCTTCCCATTTTCTTCTCTTATTTAATTATAGTTCATTTTCTTATAATCTTTATTTAAATTTTGATAACCAGCTAATTTACTTTTACTACCAGCTTTAATTAACTTAAATAACATTTTCTTCTAAAGTATATTTTAGGGTTTGTGGACTGCAGTCTGTTTAGTGTGTTTCTATATTAGATCTTTTAGTAATTTGTTTTCCTGCTGCTTATAAACCATTTTCCTTAATGCCGTAGTGTTCCTCTTCCCATTTTTTCTCTTATTTAATTCTAGTTCATTTTCTTATAATCTTTATTTAAATTTTGATGACAAGCTAGGTTACTTTTACTACCAGCTTTAATTAACTTAAATGGCATTTTCTTTTTGAGTTTATTGTAGACATTGTTGATTGCAGTCTGTATCTATATTACATTTTTTTTCTGGTTCTTAAAAAGCATTTCCCTGCAGGCTCCAACGTCCCCCTTCCGATTTTGTTTTTTATAATTTGATTCTAATTCATTTTCATATAAAATTTTTTAAATTTGATTGCCAGCTGTTGAGTTTTCATCATCATTGTTTAATACACTTATATTTTAGGATAGCACTTTCGGTTAGATATATTATGAATAGATTGTAGACTGTTGTCTGTAGAGTGTGTTTTTAGTGTACAATTTTTTATAAATGATTTTTTTTTGATTCTTAAAAAGCATTTGCCTGCGGGTGGCAACGTCCCCCTTCCCAATTTTTATTCTTTTAAACTTATTCAAGTTTATTTTTTCTTACACATTTGCTTAACTCTGATAACCAGCTCTTTTCCTCTATAGAATCATAGATTAATAAACTTATTATTTTGAGTATGATTTTCGATCAATGAATTTCTGGAGTTTTTTGTTTGTAAAAATGCGTTTGACTGTGTGCGCCCATGCACCCCTTCTTTTTTTTTAAAATTAAACTCTTGTTAAATTTTTTAAAATATTTACCAGCTTTTTAGGGGTCTCCTCCTATTAAGCGTTCGTTGATAATCTAGGATAATCAGGGTTTTTTTTATATATCTTCGGATAGTTGAACTTTAGCAAATAATTTAATAAATCCCAAAAAACTAAATGACATACTTAAACTTACTAAGTATTTAAAAAATAAAAATGCAGTTAATTATTATAAGTCAATCAATTGCCCAGAAAAAAAAATTATTAATGATGAAAGTGATTAGTTTAGGAAAAAATACAAATTTATTATGTAAAATATATTAAGTTATTGTGGTTATAAAAATTATACAAAGTAAAATATAATTAGTAATTTTTTTTTTTAGAATAAGGTTATAAAACATCTATTGTTTACCAACATATTGTGATATAAAGTTTTAAATGCAGTTATGTTTTCTTTTTTTTGCATTCATGGTTATATATTCTACAAAATAATGTACCTAGTCTTAAACTTGCACATAAAGTATACTGTTCCAAAACATTCGGTGATGACTAATTTAAGTGTTGTTTTTTATTTATTTTTTTTAATTAAAATATATTATATTACATGTTTATTCTGTTATACATCTTAAAAATAAGTTTAGTCACTAGTCTTAGTACTATAAATATTGCTATTTAAAATATGTATCCTAAAAAAAATGTTTTGTGAAAAATTTACTACAATAAGTTCTATTTTTTTTTTCTAATTTTATGAAATATTCTTAAGAATAAATATTTTGTTGTTAATTTATTTAAATTTTTAATAAAAAGGTTATATTTTATACATAAACCCAGTGTTGTCTCATTAAATTAAAATTAAACACACCGTTTAAAATTCTTATTAGAACAAAGGCCCAAATAAATTCTTTATTAGAGAGATGTGGAAATGAAAAAGAAGTCAGTGGTGGTAATCGTGTGACTCAGTTACCACCAGACATGAGCGTTATTATAAAGGTGTTTTTATTATTTGTTCGTTTTTGTATAGGTCGAAGTGATCGGAGTATACGACAAATGTTATTATGTATACCTATATATATTATATATATATGAATTATGAATAGAAAAAAACCAAAATAAGTTAAAATTCTTAAATACTTATACATAGCTTAAGAGTTATGTTGAAAATTGTATTTTGTCTTGAAAAAACTAATATCAATTTTTGATGAACAATTCAAGACTCTACAACTATTCTTTTTTAAATTTTTTGGCATAAAAATAAAAAATATATTCAAAAAACAAACGTCATTGAAAAACTAATATATTCACTGCTCCGAGGAGAATTAAATATATTGCTTTTCAACAATGTGACTACTTTGAGAAGTTACCGTAAGTCTTCCAAATGCACATTCATGATATCTGTCGTAGTCTTCGTTTCCCATCGAATACTGCTGTTTCTAGCAGTACTATAGTTATTTCCAAACTAAAATTCATTCGAACTGTTTTAAAACCACGTTTTATGAAAAAACCAATATGCACATATTATTGAACTCTTATTATTTATTACTGTTACAAAGTAAAGTGGCACAAAAAAAAATTAAAAAATTAAAAAATTATAGATAAGAAATCAAAACTCAATAATATAAAATATAAAATATAATATATAATATATAATATAAACATAGAAACAAACATTACAGAAAGTATCTCCTGGACAACGAAGAAAATGTGAGTATGAGTCTTGCAGCCTGCATAATATTAAATTTGCTCGATTTCTACATTATCCACACTTTTTTAATTTGAAGAATACGACACTAACGATTCTTAATTTTTTGGTAAACATTAATTTTAATAATTTAGCGGTACTCTGCACTGATAAAAAAAATATACGCATAGTAGTTTGATTTAATGAAATTTAAAATCCACCTTATTGGTACGTATCGCTTCTGATTGGAGTCTTTAAATATAACAAACAGTGAAACCTCTGAATAACGGACACTATCGTAATTTTGTCCGCTATTCAGAGGGAAAACGATTTCGAAAATAATTCGGAGAAATAATAACTACATAATATAATATACAACATTTATATAATATGTACATATGTATAATAATGATATAGGTATGTATTGTGTTTGTATTATTTTAATAATAAATAAATATTAGTTGTACATATTATTATTTAAAATTATGATATTATTATGTATGTAAAAATTAATGAAAATGTAAATAAAAATAATTTAACTAATTTGGCCATTTGAAGTTTAAAAGCTTAAAAAATGATTAGGTATCGATGTGTTTTTTTGATATTTTTATCTGTAATAGGCAAAAATTTAAAGACCTTATTCAAATTGCCGGGCTTCTTACGCACAAATAGAACGAAGAAAAAAAAACTAAAATAAGTCAACAACTTAAAATATTTGAAAACATATCTAGCTTAAAGAAGAGCCGAAATATTTTTAAGACTGCATTTTTCCTTGGAAAAGTCATGAAAAATAGCTTAAGAAAAATTCAAGTCTCTAAAATTATAAATGTTCACATTTTTTTGATATAAATCTAATAAAATATATATTTTAAAAACTTACATCGTTGTAAAACCAATATATTCATCTCTCCCGTGAGAATCTAATTTGTTGGTTTTTAACGATTATACTATGTGAATTGTGAGATATTACCGTCTTCTGAAAGCACATTCATCATATCCGTAGTGGTAGCTCGTTGCTCGTCGTCGTTCCACATTAATAGTACCCATGTTCGGTTCTCGTTCAAGTTATTTTCAGACTCAAATGAATTTTAACTGTTTTCAAACTGCGTTTTATAGAAATAAATCATTATCATTACACACATTATAGAACTATTAGTAATAATATTGTTATAAAGTGAAACTAAAATAACTTTTTTGTACTAGAAAATAATTCGTACGAAATTAAAACAATACTGACGACGAAAATTCGCAATCGGAGCAACGTATAAACATGTTATATAGAATATCGCCTGGGCAACGAAATAAACGCATATGGAGGTTTGTAGCCGATACATTTTATTTACGAAAAGAATATAATGTATTATGTTATGTATACGCATGTGTATGTTATATATTCGAAGAACATATTTTAGTAAGTTATTTAAACTGATCTTCCATATCTATTATATTATAATTTAAAATAAAAACTTTTGGTTTTCTTAACATACTTGACTCATTCACTCACTCACTCTGTATTAGACTTTAGTATAGGCACCTATATTAGAAAGGTAATCAAATAACTATAAAAAAATACGAAATATATTCATGGCCATAACTATGTATATTGTTTTATTGTTTAGACGTATAGGTTAGTGAAATATATTTTTTTCAATAATATTAGTAAATATTCTGTGAATATGCAACATTAAAACTATTATCTTAAACTTAAATTATTATTTATTACTTATTATACTTGTAAATAATATTTGATCCATTATTGGATTTTTAATGGATTAAATATTATAATATTGAAGACTACATTTTGTTTTATTAATTATTTACAGGATAAAAGCATATAAAAACATACTAGAAGTTGCATGTATGCTGCTTTTTGTTTTATTTTAATAGTGGTTTTTTTATTATAAAATTTCCTTCAACAATTTACAATTTTAAATTATTAATTTAAGTATTTATACAAATTAAGATTATTTACCATAATAGGATCAGCTGCTCGTTGGGGAAGATCTGATACCATTGAGAATTAGTTCATCAGTCTATCCACCAGGCCAGCCGTACACCAAGGAGGAGTCAAATAGTTCCGTCCACCAAAGAGGTTTCAAATAGTTCCGTTCACGAAAGAGTATAGGAAGCGAATCGGTACACCAAAGAGTATGTGAAGTTGCAACTCTCGGGTGTTGGCGCGGTATTCGAGTTCCGTACTTGCAGGAAAACTGCAAAGGGTTATATCACAGCCGCAAATCATCGGAGAGCTGCAGGGTCAACGGTATATGGTGCAGCACTACACTGTGCTAAACATATTAAAAGTGACCCCCCTCCCTCCCTTTTTTTTGGATTTTTGTACTAAGTATATCTCGGCAGCTAATCGAGGTAGAGTGCTGATTCCTTTTCCATCAGTTTTGGCTTAGGGATCTCTGAAAGTCCCTCCCATAGTCGAGGGGTCTAAAACCCTTCCGAAGGGATCTATCTAACCTGACGACACAGTGGTGGTGGCCACTGGGCAAACTACCCGGATACTGGAGGAAGCAGCTGGTTTTTGCGTGGATGAAGAAGCAGGGCTTGGTGTTGTATCTCGGAGTGCAGCTCATCTCTGTTCTAGGCTTCAGAAAACATATCGAGACGGCCAGCGTAAAAGGCGCGAGAACAGCTTCGGCACTTTGTCGCTTAATGCCAAACGTCGGAGGACCCACTGCGGAGAAAAGGAAACTACTGACGACGGTCGTGCACTCGCAACTGTTGTACGCCGCACCGAGATGGTGCGATGCACTGAAACACGAGGTGAACAAAAATAAACTCGCCTCCCCACAGAGGAAAATGGCACTGAGGGTCGCTAGTGCATACTGCACCGTGTCTAATGCGGCCATAATGGTGATAGCAGGCATTATCCCGATTCACTTACTTGCAGTGGAAAAAGCGGAAGTTGAGCAGGTAAGAAGAGATGGAAAGGACCTGGTAGTTGAGAAAAAAGAAGTGAGGGCAAGAGCCATGACAAGGTGGCAGACCGAATGGGACCAGAGCAAGACAGGTCGTTGGACGCATAGGTTAATCCCATGGCTAGAAACGTGGATGACCAGAGAGCGGGGACAAGTTAACTTCCATGTCACGCAGTTTCTGTCGGGTCACGGATGTTTTAACGAGTACCTGCTGCGCCTCAAGAAAAATAATGACGCTATATGCGCATGTTCTGCGACGACGTCGAACACACGTTCATCAGCTGTGGCAGGTGGTTTCAGGAAAGGTGCAAACTGGAAGTGGAGCTGGGAAGGAACGTCACTAAAGAACGAATGGTTGAATGTATGGTGCAATCCAAGTCGAAATGGGATGCGGTTGTGGCGTTCATTAAAAAAATCATGAAGAGGAAAGAGGGAGACGAAAGAGCAATGCAGGCAGCAGCTGTAACTATTAGTAATTAGATAAGTTTTATTGAAATGTGGCTCGAAGAGCAAAATTGCGGGGGTAGAGCCCTGTTACTCTGTAATTAGTTTATTTTTAAGTAGTTTGTTGTAAGGTACAGTGAGTGGGGGGTTTGCCCACCACTTACCAATGTTGATGTAAGTTTGATAATAAACGATGGTCAGCAAGGGCAAGTATAGTGTGACGCGCAAGCAAACAGTTCGCCCTTGTCGATCGGTGCCATATAAAAAAAAAAAAAAAAAAAGAGATGGTCCTTTGCTCCCTGCTGGTCACGCGGGTCTCATCGAGATGCCTACCGCGACCTTCCATTCGATGCCAAATTTGACAGCACCTGCAGCCGAGGAAGAAGTTCCAGCGTCGTCGTCAGCTTCGCCCGATTTTCAGCCGGCGTTGGGAACTCGGTCCAGTCGTCGAGCGGTGTTCATGCCGAACATGTCCATGCTGCAGTTTGCCGAGTCCACCGGCGACTCGACGAGTGTCGAGGTGATAAATGACTCACCAAAACCGGATGTCCACGAGACGACGAGCTCGAGAGATCCGGAAACCGGTGACAGTTGCAGCGATGGTGGGACGAAGGATCGGGCAATGCCCAGACGACGGCGGTCGTTTTGGAGCCGTACAAAGAGGTTCGTCGGCCTGATATTTTTTTGTGGCTGTATGGCCCGCCACGATTAAAGGTTATATATCTTTAATCGTGATGTACACCCCACAATATTGTACAGCTATTATACCGTGTCCCCTCCCTCCCCCTTTTCGAGCCTGTGTCCTGCAGCCACCGGCTGACCAGTTCACTACGCACTAGAGGTGTGCGCGGCCAGTGGACACGATTCTCGCCGCTTCCCATCCGATCCCTTATTTGTTGCTGGACATTTCGTCCGAATAGCTATCGTGCAAGTTCACACGCCCGGAGTTTTTCCGTCCCCGTGAGGCTTGCATTGCTTTGAACAGTGTTACTTTGTAACCCACCGCTCTTGTTTTTTTTACGCTGGTCGACGTTTTTCGTTCCCTTTTTTTGCACTTTGAGGCCGTTATAGTGCCCTTGTGCTTCTCCCGGCTCTTTGCCTCGTTTTTTGTACCCCGTTTAAAGATACCCGCTGCCCACTCGTTATCGGGACATAATACTGTAGTTGTACACTCAGCAACCTGTTTCATTTCGAGTGAACGACTGTTATAGTGCTTTCCGTAGTGGTAATTAAATACCCGCTGCATGTTTTGTTTTACTCTCGCCGACGTTTTTTCGTGCTGATTTTTACAGTTCACGGAAGCGCGTTGGTGCACGAGTTAGCCACAAGCGTATTTTGCGACTACCGTGCCCACGTGCTTCTGCCGGCTCTTTGCCGTGTTTTGTGTACTTCGTGTTATATCAAATTTAAATAAAAAAGTTTCTTCCTATAAATTTAAATATACTTATGTATTTTATATAATAAAATAATCCATATAATATATTGTTTTTTTCTATTCCTACTATTATACAAATAAAATACACTTTTGTGTGTAGGCAAAAAACTCAATAACCACTGAACCAATATTTATTCAGTTTTCACCATTAGTTAAATAATCATAAGGAGAAGGCACTACAGGCTACTTTGTTTCCAGAAAAACCAACCACAAAAAAGTTACCAACACATGAATTACGCCATTAAAATGCCAAATTTAAGTTTACATTAACACATTGGTGACACGAAAAAACCCGTATGGCATAGAGACAACGATATACGAAGGGGACACCTTCTGTCGGCCTATTATGTTTAAAAACTATTTTTATTGATGTCAATTGATTGTTTTTATTTATTGTTTGTCAGTAATTTATATTTTTATTATGTATACAGTATGTTGGACTAATTTTTATTTAATACAAATAGCATCTATTATATAGTAATATTATTTCATACTTGCCTAATGGTATAACTATAGCTGTTAATAGAAGTTACACCACCTCGAGACATGCCTGAAATAAACACTGGATATTATAAACATATAAGTCAATATATTGATTATATGATTATATGTATTGCAAAAAAGGTGTAAATGGGTTCACGGTATAAAATATATGAGCTTAACATCAATATAAATATTTTGAAAATAAAATTCTATTGAGCAACGTAGGTGGCGACCGGCTTTCGTCTGGTTCGGTCAGACGATAACCCTCGATTTATTGGTTTTCGTCAACTATCATCGTCAGCGGTCAAAAAGCGACACTCAAAGCTGAAGTTACTCTAATAAATGAGACAGACAGTGAAGTAAAAACAATATGTACCTAAGTCCTACATACTGGTGAAATGTTTAATGTACTTACCCACCTACAAATTATTTTGTTTGTCAATAATATCCAATTTCATGGACATTTGAACTTGAAATACTAATAAAAATAAATTGTACTATTATAGTTTTTAGGTTTCAATGAGAAAAACTTTTCAACAGTCTTGTATTAAATGTTATGACATTTCAACTACAAAATAAATTTTCTTAGTTTTGACATATTTTGTGAAAACTTCAAACACTGATTAAAAAAATCAGTGCAAGTTTATTTTCGATAACTTTTAATCACTGTAAGTCAAATTTGTGAGAATTTTTTTCATTCGATTGTGAAGAGTTTTGATTGAGTATTATATTTTTTCATCACAACAGATACAAATATTCAAAAATGTATAATGAATATAAACAGCTTAAAATTATAATAATATCGAGTTTGCAATTAATCAGATTTGTTTAAACATTACTAAATTGTATAGTTCATACATACGGTATTATATAATATATTAATTTAAAGGTCACTTGCACTCCACATAATTACATCCCCATCCATAAATCTTTTAATTTGTTCAACCTTACCGATCAAAGAAGTCCCACTAAATTATCTTAAAAATGTTACAAACCTCAATTGACTTTTAAC
>CAUJSE010000016.1:0-17198 GCA_963422505.1 Pseudognaphalium luteoalbum
ATAGGGGGTGTCAACTGTATTTTATTTATCAAATAAACAACATATTATATTTGACTAATTAAAATAAGAAATCAAAATTAAATAGCAGGTACTTAATTTATAAAAAAAAAATTTGGTTATCTAATTCGTGTGACGAATGATGGGACAATGTCATACCGATGATTATTACTTTAAGTAGGCCATTAATTGGATAACGTAAAAGACATTTTTCCAAAAATTTGTAACAGTTTTTTCACAATATAACCTTTTACGGCTTTTAGTGACAAACAAAAATTAAATAATTTCGAGATAAACTGACTTTGATAAGGCCTTCTGTTTGGTCAGTGGTTGTTGTACATGTCAGTATGTCTCCACTAATTTTGTTTCAAGTATTATATTATATAGGATGTTAAAGGATATGAATAGTATAGAATACTATGTACACAATTCACACGTTATCTTTGTTAATAAAAACTGTAATTTTTTACGTGAACTTTCATTGAATGTCAATTGTTCAAAATGAAACATAACTTTCTATTAATCAATTTAATTTATGATGAGGTGTAATTATCAACAAAAATGCTGTAGTAAAAAATTTAAATGTATTTACATTTAAGATTATTTATTGGGCAGGATAAACAACATACATAGTATGTAGAAAATAAAACATTATGTATTACCATTTCCACTGGAGGGAACACCTGTAATGATAAACCAAAATTTTAATTAATATTTTTATTTTTTGGATAGTTATGATTAATTTAAACTTGAACACGTCTTTATATCCACAGGATATCAGTATATGTAGATATTTTATGATCTGATCATTGGTATTGTGTATAATTCCTGGGTTATCGATTTTAATAAGTGGTTGGTTCTTATAACCAAAAAGATAAACAAACATCTTATTTATCTTATAAACAACATAGAGTGGTCTAATAAAAATAGGTTAAAAAATACTCATCGAAAATTGAGGATATCCTTGTTCCTATTACTCCTTCTGCTTCTTCCCTAATCTACGAGTCTCATTTACAGTCAGTGGAATCACTTATCCACCAGTTCCTGAATCACACTTATATTTTTTTAACAAATTGCCAGAAATCACTTGTTATAATGATGTAAATGGATTAGTTTACTCTTTTTCAATGTCTGTAAGTGCTCACTCTATTTCTGAATGGTTTGAGTTTTACTCTTATTTCCCCAAAAAAAATGTATTGTTAACAATATGGACTCTCTCCTAGTTTTGGTCTTTAGCACAGAGCATTTTTAATGTTTCAGAATTCTGACAAACCAATTATGCCACCCATACTGTGACTTGATTTTTTCACTAGCGGAGTTTACATGAACCCAAATTTACCTGTTTTTTCCCTGGCGGAATTTATACTAAAAAAAAAGTACTTATGGAGGAGTTTACATGCGCCCCCTCTCCGACTATATCATGAAATAGAAAAGATAGTTTAGTAGTACTAAAATCTTACTAAATCGCTAGTAAAATTCAAAATGTTTAGTAGAAACAGACATTATAATGTATAAAACCCTCGAACTAAGATAGTATGGACTGGAAACGGTTCATTAAACAGCATTATCAAAAGTTAAATTTCGTTCAACGTCAGTTGTTCAAAACAAAATGTGACTTTCTATTATCAAATTGACTTTATGTTGAGGTGTAATCGTCACCGCAAAACAAACCTCCCATCATTATACTTATGGACGCTATTCAAATTCTAAAACCCCTTTAACTCGTACTTTGTACTTCTAAAAAAACTATTGGGAACTGTCATTCATACATTATTCTCTCATGTTCTATTTCTGAACACAAAATTAATTTTCTTTTACTTTAATCATATTCAAAAATTAAAATATGATTAAACTTTTTCAAAACGTTTAAAAATTTAACTAAACCAAATTTTAAATATTACAAACGTATAATAAAAATTGTTCCTCGGTCTCTTTAATGTTTTTAAATTACTAATACAACTACTTATGAGTAACCTTGTATTAATTTTTATTTTTTTTTACCAACAGAAAATATTTTTATCAGAATGTATAAAAAAAAATACTTGATTATTTTATTCAATAAAAGTAATTCTTTGTGTAAAATAAGTAATTAGTAATAACATAATTTCATTCATGAAGTGCTTTGAATTCTAAATCATAATAATGTATAGAAATATGTAAATTTTTGTTATAATAACAATTAATGGAACAATTGAACACGATTCAAATCATACGTACCATTGAAGGACCAAATATATTTCTAATTTTTACAGCCATAGTGTATAAGTTTTTGTGTGATGGAATCTAATAGAAAGTGGATTATTATATGGTTGATATCTAACACTTATTCACAGACTTTTAGTTCTTTCTCGTCGTAAACTTGAACATAACATTGAAGATTTTACATATTTGCATTATTATTAAATAACCTTGGATTTATATACGAGGTATAACAGTGGAGCCCAATAATATTTAAAAAGATTAAACATAATAAAAATAAATAAATATACTTGAAAATGTGTATAGTTAATACCAAACAATTTCTACCGTCATTATTTAAAAGGCTACAACTGTCTGAAAGAGCAATTTAAAATGTCGAACAATCTTTCTTGAGATTAATGATTAAAAATTAAGATTATTTTTTGGACAAGATAAACAATACAAAAACAATACAACACAATACTGGACATATTTAAGTAAAAATTAAAACGAGAAATATTTACCATGTCCGCCGTCACTACCAGCTACAAAAATAAATCAAAATTTGAATTTATTTTTTTTTTTTATTTGACAGTTATCTTAAATATACACATAAACACGTTGTACATCTACCAAGTGCATCGCTGCTGCCACCACAAGCAACATGTTGATAACTATGAGTACAATAATAATTATAGGACGAAGGTGAAACTAGATTTTTGAACAATGTCAATAAATTTAAGACAGATAACCGTGACACCAGTATACAAGAAAGGAAAAGAAAAAAGTCAATTGTCTCAATGTATAAAATTGGAAATATAAATATAAATATAATGAGCAGCGGAAGACAAATACAGACTTGATTTAAAATATTTGTATTTTTTTAGTGGTATCAGAATATGACAAATTATTCATACAACTGCAAGAAATATATGAACAAATAGATAGTTTATTTGGTATTGTGGTTTAATGTAATATATTTGTGAAAATGTTTTCAACTAAAATTTGATTTGAGTTGGTCAAAATATAACACACGGCTATGGAGTTATTTTAACTACAAACAAACTCAAACTTTATTATTAATTTTATAGTTGTAATTAAAATAGCACGACATAAAATAATAATTAACAATATCGTAAACCATCACGATACAATATAAAAAGTCTAATCCCCCCCCCCCCCCAACCACAAACTCCAGATATGTCATATGATTTATTAATGAACTCTTAAAAAGACGTTACACCATCGCAAAGGTTGCCTCCATTTTACAAATGCAAAACATAACAAAAACTGTTCTTTACTGGTAAGAACCACTTTGGCTGTAGTCTAAACAAGCTAAACAATCAAATCGTTACACGATAAGGAGACAAACATTGACTGTTCTAAGTTGTGTTTAATTTTTCAATATCCCAAGTTCGAAAAAAGTTCGTATTGTTTAAAAATGCATTATTTCTTAGTTTTTCGAACTTGAATAACTTTTTTATTAGTTTTGATATTGAAAAAATAAAAACAACGTCACACGGTAAATGTTCTCTTCTTTATAGTGTGAACATTTGGTTGCTTAGCTTGGAATATAGCTTGAGTGGTTCTAACCCGCGAAAAACAGTTTTTGCTATGTCTTGCATTTATAAGATACAACAAATGCAGATAAAGCATTATTAATTATCAAAATGGGTAGCTACAAATTACTATACCTACAGTTTGTTTCCAAGACTAACATTGAATCCTAAGACTATTATGATTGAAAATTAACATATTTCTAAATATAACGAATTGTTCAATTATTGTTGTGTATTTTATCATGTGAACGTTAACCCTGATAGGTAGTCTAATGGTTCAACGCATAGGATTTTGGTAAGATGGATGTTAGATAGTTAAATGCGGAATGTGGTGGCGGGTTCGAGTATAGTTCGACAATCGTTAGTTGAGAATGGGGAACTAAATATTTTTTTTCAAAATATTTACAATATTTTTAAGATTGCTTGTTATTAACTTTATTTATTTATGACAGTCAATTCTAAAGTAAATAATGTTAAAGGTAACAACTAAAAGTAACAGAAAAAAAAAAATTTTAACAAAATCGAGTGTTGGTTTAACTCCAAGAAGAGTTTACATTAAAATAATACTGTGAACAATATGATTATGTCAGGTCGACTGCAAAGCCATAGTTAGTGAGAATCGAAGTGTTATGTCTTATGTGTTTGACACTGAGAATGTTTTAGTTAATAGAGCTCCAAATTTCTATGTGTGCCGGGGAAGCTACAGGCATCAAAACAACAAATGTCAGAGACTTCCTACTTAGTACAATTTTTAAATAAACGCTTTCAAGTATCTGAAGCCGTAGGAGAATCCCAAAGATTACATGGAAATGCTGAACAAAGAACCACAGCAGCCAACCAAAAAGAAAAAAAATACTGAGTATAATTTAACATAAACATCATCATTATTTAAAATGCTGCAACTGTCCGAGAGAAAAGAGTAATTAAAAGTATAAAATATATCAACATATTAAACCCTGATATGATAAAATATTAAAATGTATTGGTATTTAAGATTATTTTTTGGATAGAATTAAAAACACAAGTAATAATTAAAAAATATAACAGTAACAATATGAAATATTTACCATTTCCAGAACCTAGAAAAATACATTATTATTTTCATTTTTTATTTTTTGATTAGTTATCAAAAATTCATACTTGAGCACATTATACATATAGCAGGTAAAAATTAAGTATTTTATGATCTGATCATTGGTATTATATACAATTCCTTTGCAATTGATTTATCGACTGATTCTTATAGCCAACGAATACTATAAAAAGCATAAACTTTTTGAGGTTTTCTAATTTATAAAAAAAATATGTTTACCTACTTCGTGTGACAAATTCATACCAATGCATAGTACTATGGTCTATGAGTATGGCAAGTATGTCAATTGTTCAAAAAGAAATATGACTTTGCACTACGGAGTTGAATATTTTGTGAGGTGTATTCATCACCAAAAATGATGTGGTAAAATATTTAAATGTTTTGACATTTAAGATTATATTTGGAAAGAATGAACTACAGAGATTATAGGTATAAATTAAAACATGAAATATTTACTTCCTTTTGTTTTTGATTTACTAGTATCTAGAAAAAAATATCTTTATTTTAAATGATATTTAATTTTTTTTTTAGCCAGCTTGGACAAATTTACACTTGACTACATTATACCTATGTGTAAAGTAGTTACAAAGTAAATATTCTATGATCTGACCATTGGTATTATATTATTATATACAATTCCTGTGCAATTGATTAATCCACTGATTCTTATAGCCAGTGAACACTATAAAAAGCATAAACTTATTGAGGTTTTCTAATTTATAAAAAAATATGTTTACCTACTTCGTGTGACAAATTCATACCAATGCATAGTACTATGGTCTATGAGTATGGCAAGTATGTCAATTGTTTAAAAAGAAATATAACTTTGTACTACCGAATTGAATATTTTGTGAGGTGTAATCATCACCAAAAATGATGTGGTAAAATATTTAAATGTTTTGATATTTAAGATTATATTTGGAAAGGATGAACAAGAGAGATAATATGTATAAATTAAAACATGAAATATTTACTTCCTTTTGTTTTTGATTTACTAGTATCTAGAAAAAAATATCTTTATTTTAAATGATATTTAATTTTTTTTTAGCCAGCTTGGACAAATTTACACTTGACTACATTATACCTATGTGTAAAGTAGTTACAAAGTAAATATTCTATGATCTGACCATTGGTATTATATTATTATATACAATTCCTGTGCAATTGATTAATCCACTGATTATTATAGCCAGTGAACACTATAAAAAGCATAAGCTTATTGAGGTTTTCTAATTTATAAAAAAAATATGTTTACCTACTTCGTGTGACAAATTCATACCAATGCATAGTACTATGGTCTATGAGTATGACAAGTATGTCAATTGTTTAAAAAGAAATATAACTTTGTACTACCGAATTGAATATTTGTGAGGTGTAATCATCACCAAAAATTATGTGATAAAATATTTAAATGTTTTGACATTTAGGATTATATTTAGAAAGGATGAACTATAGAGATAGTATGTATAAATTAAAACATGAAATATTTACTTCCGTTTGTTGTTGATGAAACAGGATCTAGAAAAAAAATCTTTATTTTAATTTTAATTTTATTTTTTTCAGCCAGCTTGGACTAATTTACATTTGAACACATTATACCTATATGCAAAGTATGTACAACAAAAATATTTTATGATCTGATCATTGGTATTACATAAAATTCCTTTGCAATTGATTAATCGACTGATTCTTATACCCAACGAATACTATAAAAAGCATAAACTTTTTGAGGTTTTCTAATTTATAAAAAAAATATGATTACCTAATTCGTGTGCCAAACTATGTGACAAATTCTTACCGATGCATGGTACTATAAGTATGGCAAGTATGTCAATTGTTCAAAACGAAATATGACTTTGTACTACTGAATTGGATATTTTGTGAGGTGTAATCATCACCAAAAATGATGTGGTAAAATATTTAAATGTTTTGATATTTAAGATTATATTTGGAAAAGATGAACAAGAGAGATAATATGTATAAATTAAAACATGAAATATTTACTTCCTTTTGTTGTTGGTTTACTAGTACCTAGAAAAAAATATCTTTATTTTAAATGATATTTAATTTTTTTTTAGCCGGCTTGGACAAATTTACACTTGACTACATTATACCTATATGTAAAGTAGTTACAAAGTAAATATTCTATGATCTGACCATTGGTATTATATTATTATATACAATTCCTGTGCAATTGATTAATCCACTGATTATTATAGCCAGTGAACACTATAAAAAGCATAAGCTTATTGAGGTTTTCTAATTTATAAAAAAAATATGTTTACCTACTTCGTGTGACAAATTCATACCAATGCATAGTACTATGGTCTATGAGTATGACAAGTATGTCAATTGTTTAAAAAGAAATATAACTTTGTACTACCGAATTGAATATTTGTGAGGTGTAATCATCACCAAAAATTATGTGATAAAATATTTAAATGTTTTGACATTTAGGATTATATTTGGAAAGGATGAACTATAGAGATAGTATGTATAAATTAAAACATGAAATATTTACTTCCGTTTGTTGTTGATGAAACAGGATCTAGAAAAAAAATCTTTATTTTTATTTTTATTTTATTTTTTTCAGCCAGCTTGGACTAATTTACATTTGAACACATTATATATATAATACATTGCACATCGTAGATATTTGATGATCAAAATTAATTATTCACATCCTTAATAAATGAAAAAATTAAAATCACCTAATTCTTATGACGAATAATGGGACAAATTCATACCGATACATAGTCGTATAAGTATGGCATACGATTAAATAATGTAAAAGACATTTTTTTCGGCAAACCGTTATGGTTTTTCACAATATAACGATTTAGGATTTAAGCGACAAACGATAGTTAAAAAATGCGGGATACACTGATTTTGATAGGGCCTTCCGTTTTTTCAGTGGTTGTTGTACATGCCACCATTCATATTGTTTTCGAGTATAATATTATATAGGGGTATATGAATAGTATGGAATACTTTGTACACAGTTCACACATTACTACATTGATAAAAACTGTGAATTTTTACTCAAAGTTTCGTTGAACGTCAATTGTTCTTTACATTTGTCACTATAGTTAGGATGTTGATGACTTTTGCATTTTTTTTTCCTTTTATTCTATACAATGCTATCTTAGCTAAAAATTTATTTCACGCTCCCTTGATGCAGAATATTCTAATTTTATTTTGCATTTTTTTTTGCATTTTTAGCTATAAATGTATTTTTTTTTTTTTAACGTCATTTTTCATCATTTTTAAGTCATTTTTTCATCTTTTAGGACATTTTTTGTACTTTTTGCACAATGTGGGGCATTTTTCTCAAATTCTAGATTTTAGGGCAAATGTAAAGCCCAAGTTTAGAAACAAATTTAATTTAGGTTCCTGAGTAAACAGTTATGATGTATTAGAGTACAGATTTATAAAATAATTTTTAGTGTATAATTATATGTTAGTTTTTATTTAGTGATATTTCGTTATTTTCGTTTATCGTTCTCTGGTTAAATGACGTCTAAAAATGTCAATTGTTTTGATTATCCAAACCATTATTATAACGTGTGTGTAAGCCCTAGATTTAAAACTATGGATTTTTTATTTTAGAAAAAAAATTTTAACAAGAATTAAAATAATATATAAAGAAATATAATAGAATCTAAAGGAACTTTATCTACCTTCATCAGGACCTTCGTCTAAAAACGTATTAAAACTAGATTAATATTATGACAAAAATTAATAACACTGAGTATCAAAAATATATTACCGACTTTAGGAGAAAAACAATAAGGAAAAGCAGCTTCCCACCGACTTTCTTTCTTACCTGAAAAAACCCATTTTAATTTTAGATGTACATTTCACTCAAACAGAGGCACGCGTTAATAGATATACGTGAAACGCAGCTTGGTGCCGATGCATTATAAGTATGACACACGACTTAAATAACGTAAAAGACATTTTTTCAAAAACTGTTTTTCACGATATTACCTCTTACGATTTTTAGCGACAATCGATGATTCAAAATTGCGAGAACCACTGGTTTTAATAAGGAAGTTTGTTTATTTGGTGGTTGTCGTACATATGGCAACTAATTTAACGGACATTTTAATATATAAAACCAAAATCTAAGATAGTTTGGACTGGAAACGACACATCAAAACGTGTGGACAAATTTCACACGTTATCTTTGTTGAAAAATACTGGAATTTCTTACCCGAAGTTATGTCAAACGTCAATCGTTCAAAACGAAATGTCACTTTATATTACCGAATTTCAAATTCAATTTATAACGTGATATAGTAATAAAATTAAAAAATAAATTAAAAAAATAAACTAAAACAAGTTTTAAATATTACAAACGTATAATAAAAATTGTTCCTCGGTATCTTTAATATTTTTAAATTGCTAATACAACTACTTATGAAGAACCTTGTATTAATTTTTATTTTTTTTTTACCAACAGAAAATATTTTTATCAGAATGTATAAAAAAAAATACTTGATTGTTTTATTGCATAAAAGTAAATCTTTGTGTAAAATAAGTAATTAGTAATAACATGATTTCATTCATGAAGTGCTTTGAATTCTAGATCATAATAATATATAGAAATATGTAAATATTTGTTATAATAACAATTAATGGAACAATTGAACACGATTCAAATCATACGTACCAGTGTTATCAAATAAACAACATATTATATTTGACTAATTAAAATAAGAAATCAAAATTAAATAGCAGGTACTTAATTTATAAAAAAAAAATTTGGTTATCTAATTCGTGTGACGAATGATGGGACAATGTCATACCGATGATTATTACTTTAAGTAGGCCATTAATTGGATAACGTAAAAGACATTTTTCCAAAAATTTGTAACAGTTTTTTCACAATATAACCTTTTACGACTTTTAGTGACAAACAAAAATTAAATAATTTCGAGATAAACTGACTTTGATAAAGCCTTCTGTTTGGTCAGTGGTTGTTGTACATGTCAGTATGTCACCACTAATTTTGTTTCAAGTATTATATTATATAGGATGTTAAAGGATATGAATAGTATAGAATACTATGTACACAATTCACACGTTATCTTTGTTAATAAAAACTGTAATTTTTTACGTGAACTTTCATTGAATGTCAATTGTTCAAAATGAAACATAACTTTCTATTAATCAATTTAATTTATGATGAGGTGTAATTATCAACAAAAATGCTGTAGTAAAAAATTTAAATGTATTTACATTTAAGATTATTTATTGGGCAGGATAAACAACATACATAGTATGTAGAAAATAAAACATTATGTATTACCATTTCCACTGGAGGGAACACCTGTAATGATAAACCAAAATTTTAATTAATATTTTTATTTTTTGGATAGTTATGATTAATTTAAACTTGAACACGTCTTTATATCCACAGGATATCAGTATATGTAGATATTTTATGATCTGATCGTTGGTATTGTGTATAATTCCTGGGTTATCGATTTTAATAAGTGGTTGGTTCTTATAACCAAAAAGATAAACAAACATCTTATTTATCTTATAAACAACATAGAGTGGTCTAATAAAAATAGGTTAAAAAATACTCATGACAAATCGAAAATTGAGGATATCCTTGTTCCTATTACTCCTTCTGCTTCTTCCCTAATCTACGAGTCTCATTTACAGTCAGTGGAATCACTTATCCACCAGTTCCTGAATCACACTTATATTTTTTTGTGGTGACCACAAATTGCCAGAAATCACTTGTTATAATGATGTAAATGGATTAGTTTACTCTTTTTCAATGCCTGTAAGTGCTCACTCTATTTCTGAATGGTTTGAGTTTTACTCTTATTTCCCCAAAAAAATTGTATTGTTAACAATATGGACTCTCTTCTAGATTTGGTCTTTAGTACAGAGCATTTTTAATGTTTCAGAATTCTGACAAACCAATTATGCCACCCATACTGTGACTTGATTTTTTCCCTGGCGGAATTTATACTAAAAAAACGTACTTGTGGAGGAGTTTACATGCGCCCCCTCTCCGACTATATCATGAAATAGAAAAGATAGTCTAGTAGTACTAAAATCTTACTAAATCGCAAGTAAAATTCAAAATGTTTAGTAGAAACAGACATTATAATGTATAAAACCCTCGAACTAAGATAGTATAGACTGGAAACGGTTCATTAAACAGCGTGATCAAAAGTTAAATTTCGTTCAACGTCAGTTGTTCAAAACAAAATGTGACTTTCTATTATCAAATTGACTTTAAGTTGAGGTGTAATCTTCACCGCAAATCAAACCTCCCATCATTATATTTATGGACGCTATTCAAATTCTAAAATCCCGTTAACTCGTACATTGCACTTCTAAAAAACTATTGGGATTTGTCATTCATATATTATTCTCTCATGTTCTATTTCTGAACACAAAATTAATTTTCTTTTACTTTAATCTTATTCAAAAGTTAAAATATGTTTAAACTTTTTCAAAACGTTTAAAAATTTAACAAAACCAAATTTTAAATATTACAAACGTATAATAAAAATTGTTCCTCGGTATCTTTAATATTTTTAAACTGCTAAATGCTAATAAAACTACTTATGAGGAACCTTGTATTAATTTTTATTTTTTTTTAAAAACAGAAAATATTTTTATCAGAATGTATAAAAAAAAATAGTTGGTTATTTTATTGCATAAAAGTAAATCTTTGTGTAAAATAAGTAATTAGTAATAACATAATTTCATTAATGAAGTGCTTTTAATTCTAGATCATAATATTATATAGAAATATGTAAATATTTGTTATAATAACAATTAATGGAACAATTGAACACGATTCAAATCATACGTACCAGTGAAGGACCAAATATATTTCTAATTTTTACACCCATAGTGTATTAGTTTTTGTGTGATGGAATCTAATAGAAAGTGGATTATTATATGGTTGATATCTAACACTTATTCACAGACTTTTAGTTCTTTCTCGTCGTAAACTTGAACATAACATTGAAGATTTTACATATTTGCATTATTATTAAATAACCTTGGATTTATATACGAGGTATAACAGTGAAGCCCAGTAATATTTAAAAAGATTAAACATAATAAAAATAAATAAATATACTTGAAAATGTGTATAGTTAATACCAAACAATTTCTACCGTCATTATTTAAAAGGCTACAACTGTCTGAAAGGGCAATTTAAAATGTCGAACAATCTTTCTTGAGATTAATGATTAAAAATTAAGATTATTTTTTGGACATAACCAAAACTGTTCTTTACTGGTAAGAACCACTTTGGCTGTAGTCTAAACAAGCTAAACAATCAAATCGTTACACTATAAGGAGACAAACATTGACTATTTCTAAGTTGTGTTTAATTTTTCAATATCACAAGTTCGAAAAAAGTTCATATTGTTTAAAAATGCATTATTTCTTAGTTTTTTGAACTTGAATAACTTATTTTATTAGTTTTGATATTGAAAAAATAAAAACAACGTCACACGGTAAATGTTCTCTTCTTTATAGTGTGAACATTTGGTTGCTTAGCTTGGAATATAGCTTGAGTGGTTCTAACCCGCGAAAAACCGTTTTTGCTATGTCTTTCATTTATAAGATACAACCGATGCAGATAAAGCGTCCTCTTACGTACATATTATTATTAATTATCAAAATGGGTAGCTACAAATTACTGTACCTACAGTTTGTTTCCAAGACTAACATTGAATCCTAAGACTATTATGATTGAAAATTAACATTTTTCTAAACATAACGACTTGTTCAATAATTATTGTGTATTTTATCATATGAACGTTAACCCTGATAGGTAGTCTAATGGTTCAACGCATAGGATTTTGGTAAGATGGATGTTAGATAGTTAAATGCGGAATGTGGTGGCGTATTTGACAATCGTTAGTTGAGAATGGGGAACTTAATATTTTTTTTCAAAATAATTACAATATTTTTAAGATTGCTTGTTATTAACTTTACATATGTAAAGTAGTACGTACATATGGCAATTAATTTAACGGACATTATAATATATAAGACCACGATCTAAGATAGTATGGACTGGAAACGGCTCATAAAAACATGTGGACAAATTTCACACGTTATATTTGTTGATAAATACTGGAATTTCTTACCCGAAGTTTTGTCGAACGTCAATCGTTCAAAACGAAATGTCACTTTGTATTACCGAATTTCAAATTTTATATTATTATGAAAGTTATTACATATTTACACATACATACATTGTTCAATATATAATAGTAACTAGTAAGTACATCATGTTTGTTAAATTATCGTACATGATTTTTATTGTATACGATTCCTGGAGTAAAATGTTTTGTAAATCTTATAAGCGTCATACAGTTATTTAATACTAATCAGTAATAATAATTTAAAACATAGTTTGTAAATACAAAATGATAGTTACCATCTTTACCTCCTTGTGACCTGTTGACCAATGTCATGCAGATACATAGCACTGTAAGTATGACATAAGGCTTAAATACCATTGAACACATATTTTTTCACAATGTGACTGTTCGCCGACAAATAGTGTTTTAAAAAATGCGAGACCTAGGTTCTCCTTTTTATGAACCCTTCTGATTGTTTAGTTGTTGTTTATGTTTTAAAAACAGATATCGGTCGTAACAAAATACAAGTGCCGCCACTTATTTTGTTTTCGATAATAATATAGGGTGTTAACAAAGGAAATTAACTTAATATTTTGTCATTGAATTATGTTTCACCGATTCCTGACTGCAGCACCCCAATACATTTTTAAAGTCAATACACAAGTTACTTTGACCTGTATAATGCATCAACAAATTTTTGGGCAGTTCTTATTTATACATTTTTAATCACTCATTCGACACGCTAGACAAAAAGTGAATTTAGATTCATTGTGACATAGCACACTTTAGCAATATCCTATACATACATTATATAGTTAGTGTAAATAGAATATCTATTTGGTTAAGTACAAAAAAGGTGTAATCGATGAAAATTTGTCAAAAAAGTAAAATTTTGTTTTAATTATTTAACTTTATACGTATAAAACATTTTATAAAGTGTACATATAATACAATATCATAGTATGGTAGAATAAACTTATTATAGTAGGAAGGTAATAAAAAAGATGGAGAAAATGTTATACCACTCTCCTGTACAGTAGGAAATCTCGTTTCAGATAACCCACTTATAATAATATTTTGAAATTACAACAAAATAACTAAAATCGTTTTTCTTTGTTTAAACATTAAATATTCCTTATAAAATGTCTATAAAAGTAAATTGAGTAAAAGTATTTTTTTTTTAATTTTCACTTTTATTACATAATATGAACTACCTACTAATGAAAAACATTTAATTCATATTTTAAGTCTGAGCTATAAAAATAAAAATTTTCAAAATATTTTGCAATATTTTATGAATTTGTTAAAATTTAAGCTTTAAATGCTTAAAAAAAATCGTGCTTATGTGTTTTAATATTGTTCAACTAATATTGTAACAATATAATATGAGGAGCCTTGTATTAAATTATCAAGCTTTTTGACACAACAAATACAATTTTATTGACATTTATTCAGTTTTGTAAAAAATACTTTTGAAAAAGTATTAAGATACTAATACTAGTATTTGAATAAAATAGTATTAAAAATACTTTTAAAATACTATTAGAAAAATGTATTTTATGAAGAGTCACGAAGTATTTGAATACAAATACAATTTTTTTTTTTTACAATTTTAATAATTTTATTCTATATAATATATATGTAAACTATATATCAGTACAGCCTACAGGTTCCTACGGGTAACCTATATTACGTTACTACTTACCACCATAGATTTTATTATTCTAACGATTTGAAAAATACTATAACATGTCAGACTATTTAGAGGTAAATACAGGTTTGTTTCTCACCAAATATTCATAAAATTAAATGACAAAAAAAAAAAATAAAAACTGGTATTAACTATAAATATGGATCTATTTTAAAATGATTAGATTTTCATTTTCCTTAAAAAATTCCAAATATAAAATTGGGTAGCGTTTTTTAAATTATAAACATTTTTAGTACCTACTTTTTCTACACAAAATGTTTTCTGGTTTTTTAAATGTAATCGCATTAATAGAAGTATCAACTATAAGGAAATTTTTTTCTTTTAATGTTCGATCTGACCTCCATTAGTGCTCTAGAGTGCTCGTTCAACCAACCTTTTGTAACATTAGAATTATGTGCCGGTGCCCCATCTTGCATAAAAAGGTTCTATTCTGATTGTATTCATTTTTTTTTTTTTTTATGTTATACAGACCATTAGGACCTTTTGCATGCTTCCACCAAGTTTCTCCATCCATTCTGGCTCATCGTGTCATCCAATCGTTTTGAGTTGTCGTCCTCTAAAATATCCTCCTTTACCCTGTCTAACCATCTCATTAATTAGTTGAGAAATTATTTATGACCAAACTATAAGACGCTGCACTTATCACTGGTCTGACGAAAACCCTCACAAATCCATACAATTTTATACCCGAAATATTGAAAAATTAAATGTTTGGAGTGGAATTTAGAGTAGGCAGATTATCGGACCTTTTTTATTGAAGGTAATTTAACTAGAGAATAGTATAGAGATTTATTAGAAGGACGCTTGTGGCCAATAATTTCTCAACTAATTAATACAAGCGGAATAGAGAATATTTTATGTGCAAGACGATGCACTGGCACATAATTCTAATGTTGCAAAAAGTTGGCTGGACGAGCACTTCCCTGGAAGGAGCATGGGGTCCAATACTTTGGCCACCAAAGTCTCCTGACACTTAACACCAATGAATTTTTTTTATGTTATGGTTATTTGAAATGTATTTGTGTATCCGTCGTGTTCATTGTCTGATCTCCATCATATAATTTTTTCTTTTTCTTTTACTTATTCATATATTTATTTTCTCTATAACAATATAGTAAAAATATAAATATAGGTACTACTTTTGTAAGCATAGCTTGTGATGGAAAAAGAAAATACTCAAACTATTATCTCACCCGAGAAATTATGAAATGTTAGAATGCTCGGGTCCAAAAACTACAACTCTGTGCGACTGTGCTATACAAATAATGGAGGTCACTTCGGACATTTATAAAGAAAAAAAACATCAAAATGTAATTTACAATGTATTAAAAATTATTTTTTTTACGTTTTTTTAAATCAAGATTAAATATTATCTGAATTGTGATTTTAATCTTTACTTAAAGCTCAACTAATAATAAGATATAAACAGATTTTCATAGAAAAAATCAGCGTTTCAATCGAGTTTGATTAAAGTATGCGATTCATATTTTGCCTAACTAATTAACTATTATCTTAGAGTTAAAAATCATAATTATTTTTTCTAACATGGATGTGTTGAGACCTCCAGTGCACACTAGGATTAGTAATAGTTTATACGCATTATATTCTCTAGCTGCAATTTGTTCAAACTAAAATGATAAGTTGACATTATTATTATTTTGAGCGTTTTCATTTTATAAAAAAACATAATAGATTGACGTGGGTATGATAAATATATATATTATATACACACGTAAATAGTCGTTTTGTATACTCTTACATCTGTCCATTACCCATATAAATACCTGTATATAGCCATATCGGTAATAGACATTATAATAATATGTACATCAATACATAATTCGTCATTTTTATTACCTATATGGCTGATGTATACAATATAGTTACGATTATTAATTGTTATATTATACGCTAGGTATTAAATACGGTATATTAGACCTATTTATGTGGACCTGTATTTTGTATACAAAAGGCTTATTAAAAAGTCCATATACTTATTTTTTAAAACTACAGTACGTTTATTATGTTCACATACGTATTGTATACAAATGATATATTTTTCTTTAAACTACCAACACCAACACCACTAAAATATTATTTTTTCGAAAAAAATAATATTCTAATAAATTATATCGTCAGTAGTCGAATAGAGTTACAACGATTGCGTGTTTACAACAAATGTGCACAATAATGTTTGTACAACCACATGTGTTTGAAAACCTCTTATGAAAAATTACTGCGATTTCGGTTAAGGTAAATGTTCAAAAACTCAATAACTGATAATATAAAAAGGAACTCCGTACCAATATATTATATGATAAATTATATTATCGGTCTGAATAAAAAACTACAGGAGCAGAATAAGCGAAATACCCGCCGCACGATAAATTCGGAAATGGACTGCAGCTTGAGGCAATCCCGCGACTTTGTCGAATCGTTTCTAAATATACCCTTATACTCAACAAATTAATTGTATACAAATAAATTGCAATTTGGTTTATAGATAATAAATACAATTGAAC
>CAUJSE010000018.1:0-24059 GCA_963422505.1 Pseudognaphalium luteoalbum
TCATCATATTATTGACCTAATTAAGTATAAAAGTTGTCGTTTTTACTATCATATCGTAACTTTCTTGCAAACATTTCTAAAAAGGACTGTAAAATGTTATTTAATCAATTCAACTGTTTTGAATATCTAATTTGAAGTAGCAAAAACTTGCTGTCTGTTGGTGAGTACAATTTATCATAGTATTAACATCATAAAGTAAAAAAATTGTCGTTTTTACTATCATATAGTATTTATCTCGCAAACATTTCAAAAGAGGACTGTAAAATGTTATTTAATATATTCTATAGTTTTGAATATCTAATTTGAATTGTGAATAACTTTCTGTCTGTTGGTGAGTACAATTCATCATAGTATTAACATATTTACGTTAATATACGCAATTTTACTATCATATCGTAATTTTCTCACAAACATTTCAAAATAGGACTGTAAAATGTTATTAAGCTCATTTAAAAGTATTTTAGTATGAATTTGAAGTAGCAGTAACCTACTGGGTCCTTGTAAGTACAATTTATCATACTATTAACCTATTTACGTAAAAAATTGTCGTTTTTACTATAATATCGTATATTTCTCGCAAACATTTCAAAATAGGACTGTAAAATGTTATTTAGCTCATTTAAATGTCTTTTAGTATGAATTTGAAGTAGCAGTAACCTACTTGGTCCTTGTAAGTACAATTTATCATAGTATTAACATATTTATGTTAATGTACGCCTTTTTACTATCATATCGTAATTTTCTCGCAAACATTTCAAAATAGGACTTTAAAATGTTATTTAGCTCATTTAAATGTCTTTTAGTATGAATTTGATGTAGCGGTAATCTACTGGGTCCTTGTAAGTACAATTTATCATAGTATTAACATCATTAAATAAAAAAATTGTCGTTTTTACTATGATATCGTAAATTTCTCGCAAACATTTCCAAATAAGACTGTAAAATGTTATTTAATCAATTCAACTGTTTTGAATATCTAATTTGAATAGTGAATAACCTGCTGGCTCTTGGAAAGTACAATTTATCATAGAATTAACATCATTAAGTAAAAAATTGTCGTTTTTACTATGATATCGTATATTTCTCGCAAACATTTCAAAATAGGACTGTAAAATGTTATTTAATCAATTCAACTGTTTTGAATTTCTAATTTGAAGTAGCAAATAACTTGCTGTCTGTTGGTGAGTACAATTTATCATAGTATTAACATCATAAAGTAAAAAAATTGTCATTTTAACTATCATATCGTAAATTTCTCATAAACATTTCAAAAAAGGACATTGCAATATTCTTAAACTCATTCACCTGTCTTTTAGTATGAGTTTGAAGTAGCAGTAACCTACTGGGTCCTTGTAAGTACAATTTATCATAATATAAACACCCTTAAGTAAAATAATTGTCGTTTATACTATGATATCGTATATTTCTCGCAAACATTTCAAAATAGGACTGTAAAATGTTATTTAATCAATTCATCTGTTTTGAATATCTAAGTTGAATAGTGAATAACCTTCTGTCTGTCGGTGAGTACAATTCATCAAAGTATTATCCTATTTAAGTAAAAAAATTGTCGTTTTTAATATGATATCGTAAATTTCTCGCAAACATATCAAAATAGGACTGTAAAATGTTATTTAATCAATTCTATTGTTTTGAATATCTAATTTGAATAGTAAATAACTTTCTGTCTGTAAGTGAGTACAATTCATCATAGTATTAACATATTTACGTTAATATACGCAATTTTACTATCATATAGTACTTTTCTCTCAAACATTTCAAAAAAGGACTGTAAAATGTTATTTAATCAATTCAACTGTTTTGAATATCTAATTTGAATAGTGAATAACTTGCTGGCACTTGGGAAGTACAATTTATCATAGTATTAACATATTTATGTTAATGTACGCCTTTTTACTATCATATCGTAATTTTCTCGCAAACATTTCAAAATAGGACTTTAAAATGTTATTTAGCTCATTTAAATGTCTTTTAGTATGAATTTGATGTAGCGGTAATCTACTGGGTCCTTGTAAGTACAATTTATCATAGTATTAACATCATTAAATAAAAAAATTGTCGTTTTTACTATCATATCGTAAATTTCTCGCAAACATTTCAAAATAGGACTGTAAAATGTTATTTAATCAATTCAACTGTTTTGAATATCTCATTTGAATAGTGAATAACTTGCTAGCTCTTGGGAAGTACAATTTATCATAGTATTAACATATTTATGTTAATGTACGAATTTTTACTATCATATCGTAAATTTCTCGCAAACATTTCAAAATAGGACTGTAAAATGTTATTTAATCAATTCAACTGTTTTGAATTTCTAATTTGAAGTAGCAAATAACTTGCTGTCTGTTGGTGAGTACAATTTATCATAGTATTAACATCATAAAGTAAAAAAATTGTCATTTTAACTATCATATCGTAAATTTCTCATAAACATTTCAAAAAAGGACATTGCAATATTCTTAAACTCATTCACCTGTCTTTTAGTATGAGTTTGAAGTAGCAGTAACCTACTGGGTCCTTGTAAGTACAATTTATCATAATATAAACACCCTTAAGTAAAAGAATTGTCGTTTTTACTATGATATCGTATATTTCTCGCAAACATTTCAAAATAGGACTGTAAAATGTTATTTAGCTCATTTAAAAGTATTTTAGTATGAATTTGAAGTAGCAGTAACCTACTGGGTCCTTGTAAGTACAATTTATCATAATATAAACACCCTTAAGTAAAAGAATTGTCGTTTTTACTATGATATCGTATATTTCTCGCAAACATTTCAAAATAGGACTGTAAAATGTTATTTAGCTCATTTAAAAGTATTTTAGTATGAATTTTAAGTAGCAGTAACCTACTGGGTCCTTGTAAGTACAATTTATCATACTATTAACCTATTTACGTAAAAAATTGTAGTTTTTACTATCATATAGTATATATCTCGCAAACATTTCAAAATTGGACTGTAAAATATTATTTAGCTCATTTAAATGTCTTTTAGTATGAATTTGAAGTAGCAGTAACCTACTTGGTCCTTGTAAGTACAATTTATCATAGTATTAACATATTTATGTTAATGTACGCCTTTTTACTATCATATCGTAATTTTCTCGCAAACATTTCCAAATAAGACTGTAAAATGTTATTTAATCAATTCAACTGTTTTGAATATCTCATTTGAATAGTGAATAACTTGCTAGCTCTTGGGAAGTACAATTTATCATGATATTAACATATTTATGTTAATGTACGCCTTTTTACTATCATATCGTAAATTTCTCGCAAACATTTCAAAATAGGACTGTAAAATGTTATTTAATCAATTCAACTGTTTTGAATATCTAATTTGAATAGTGAATAACCTGCTGGCTCTTGGAAAGTACAATTTATCATAGAATTAACATCATTAAGTAAAAAATTGTCGTTTTTACTATGATATCGTATATTTCTCGCAAACATTTCAAAATAGGACTGTAAAATGTTATTTAATCAATTCAACTGTTTTGAATTTCTAATTTGAAGTAGCAAATAACTTGCTGTCTGTTGGTGAGTACAATTTATCATAGTATTAACATCATAAAGTAAAAAAATTGTCATTTTAACTATCATATCGTAAATTTCTCATAAACATTTCAAAAAAGGACATTGCAATATTCTTAAACTCATTCACCTGTCTTTTAGTATGAGTTTGAAGTAGCAGTAACCTACTGGGTCCTTGTAAGTACAATTTATCATAATATAAACACCCTTAAGTAAAATAATTGTCGTTTATACTATGATATCGTATATTTCTCGCAAACATTTCAAAATAGGACTGTAAAATGTTATTTAATCAATTCATCTGTTTTGAATATCTAAGTTGAATAGTGAATAACCTTCTGTCTGTCGGTGAGTACAATTCATCAAAGTATTATCCTATTTAAGTAAAAAAATTGTCGTTTTTAATATGATATCGTAAATTTCTCGCAAACATATCAAAATAGGACTGTAAAATGTTATTTAATCAATTCTATTGTTTTGAATATCTAATTTGAATAGTAAATAACTTTCTGTCTGTAAGTGAGTACAATTCATCATAGTATTAACATATTTACGTTAATATACGCAATTTTACTATCATATAGTACTTTTCTCTCAAACATTTCAAAAAAGGACTGTAAAATGTTATTTAATCAATTCAACTGTTTTGAATATCTAATTTGAATAGTGAATAACTTGCTGGCACTTGGGAAGTACAATTTATCATAGTATTAACATATTTATGTTAATGTACGCCTTTTTACTATCATATCGTAATTTTCTCGCAAACATTTCAAAATAGGACTTTAAAATGTTATTTAGCTCATTTAAATGTCTTTTAGTATGAATTTGATGTAGCGGTAATCTACTGGGTCCTTGTAAGTACAATTTATCATAGTATTAACATCATTAAATAAAAAAATTGTCGTTTTTACTATCATATCGTAAATTTCTCGCAAACATTTCAAAATAGGACTGTAAAATGTTATTTAATCAATTCAACTGTTTTGAATATCTCATTTGAATAGTGAATAACTTGCTAGCTCTTGGGAAGTACAATTTATCATAGTATTAACATATTTATGTTAATGTACGAATTTTTACTATCATATCGTAAATTTCTCGCAAACATTTCAAAATAGGACTGTAAAATGTTATTTAATCAATTCAACTGTTTTGAATTTCTAATTTGAAGTAGCAAATAACTTGCTGTCTGTTGGTGAGTACAATTTATCATAGTATTAACATCATAAAGTAAAAAAATTGTCATTTTAACTATCATATCGTAAATTTCTCATAAACATTTCAAAAAAGGACATTGCAATATTCTTAAACTCATTCACCTGTCTTTTAGTATGAGTTTGAAGTAGCAGTAACCTACTGGGTCCTTGTAAGTACAATTTATCATAATATAAACACCCTTAAGTAAAAGAATTGTCGTTTTTACTATGATATCGTATATTTCTCGCAAACATTTCAAAATAGGACTGTAAAATGTTATTTAGCTCATTTAAAAGTATTTTAGTATGAATTTGAAGTAGCAGTAACCTACTGGGTCCTTGTAAGTACAATTTATCATAATATAAACACCCTTAAGTAAAAGAATTGTCGTTTTTACTATGATATCGTATATTTCTCGCAAACATTTCAAAATAGGACTGTAAAATGTTATTTAGCTCATTTAAAAGTATTTTAGTATGAATTTTAAGTAGCAGTAACCTACTGGGTCCTTGTAAGTACAATTTATCATACTATTAACCTATTTACGTAAAAAATTGTAGTTTTTACTATCATATAGTATATATCTCGCAAACATTTCAAAATTGGACTGTAAAATATTATTTAGCTCATTTAAATGTCTTTTAGTATGAATTTGAAGTAGCAGTAACCTACTTGGTCCTTGTATGTACAATTTATCATAGTATTAACATATTTATGTTAATGTACGCCTTTTTACTATCATATCGTAATTTTCTCGCAAACATTTCCAAATAAGACTGTAAAATGTTATTTAATCAATTCAACTGTTTTGAATATCTCATTTGAATAGTGAATAACTTGCTAGCTCTTGGGAAGTACAATTTATCATGATATTAACATATTTATGTTAATGTACGCCTTTTTACTATCATATCGTAAATTTCTCGCAAACATTTCAAAATAGGACTGTAAAATGTTATTTAATCAATTCAACTGTTTTGAATATCTAATTTGAATAGTGAATAACCTGCTGGCTCTTGGAAAGTACAATTTATCATAGAATTAACATCATTAAGTAAAAAATTGTCGTTTTTACTATGATATCGTATATTTCTCGCAAACATTTCAAAATAGGACTGTAAAATGTTATTTAATCAATTCAACTGTTTTGAATTTCTAATTTGAAGTAGCAAATAACTTGCTGTCTGTTGGTGAGTACAATTTATCATAGTATTAACATCATAAAGTAAAAAAATTGTCATTTTAACTATCATATCGTAAATTTCTCATAAACATTTCAAAAAAGGACATTGCAATATTCTTAAACTCATTCACCTGTCTTTTAATATGAGTTTGAAGTAGCAGTAACCTACTGGGTCCTTGTAAGTACAATTTATCATAATATAAACACCCTTAAGTAAAAGAATTGTCGTTTTTACTATGATATCGTATATTTCTCGCAAACATTTCAAAATAGGACTGTAAAATGTTATTTAATCTATTCATCTGTTTTGAATATCTAATTTGAATAGTGAATAACTTGCTTACTCTTGGGAAGCACAATTTATCATAGTATTAACATCATTAAGTAAAGAAATTGTCGTTTTTACTATCATATAGTATATATCTCGCAAACATTTCAAAATTGGACTGTAAAATGTTATTTAATCAATTCAACTGTTTTGAATATCTAATTTGAATAGTGAATAACTTGCTGGCTCTTGGGAAGCACAATTTATCATAGTATTAACATCATTAAGTAAAGAAATTGTCGTTTTTACTATCATATAGTATTTATCTCGCAAACATTTCAAAAGAGGACTGTAAAATGTTATTTAATCAATTCTATAGTTTTGAATATCTAATTTGAATTGTGAATAACTTTCTGTCTGTTGGTGAGTACAATTCATCATAGTATTAACATATTTACGTTAATGTACGCCTTTTTACTATCATATCGTAATTTTCTCGCAAACATTTCAAAATAGGACTTTAAAATGTTATTTAGCTCATTTAAATGTCTTTTAGTATGAATTTGAAGTAGCAGTAACCTACTTGGTCCTTGTAAGTACAATTTATCATAGTATTAACATATTTATGTTAATGTACGCCTTTTTACTATCATATCGTAATTTTCTCGCAAACATTTCGAATAAGGGCTATAAAATGTTATTTAGCTCATTTAAATGTCTTTTAGTATGAATTTGAAGTTGCAGTTACCTACTGGGTCCTTGTAAGTACAATTTATCATAGTATTAACATCATTAAATAAAAAAATTGTCGTTTTTACTATGATATCGTAAATTTCTCGCAAACATTTCCAAATAAGACTGTAAAATGTTATTTAATCAATTCAACTGTTTTGAATATCTCATTTGAATAGTGAATAACTTGCTAGCTCTTGGGAAGTACAATTTATCATAGTATTAACATATTTATGTTAATGTACGCCTTTTTACTATCATATCGTAATTTTCTCGCAAACATTTCAAAATAGGACTTTAAAATGTTATTTAGCTCATTTAAATGTCTTTTAGTATGAATTTGATGTAGCGGTAATCTACTGGGTCCTTGTAAGTACAATTTATCATAGTATTAACATCATAAAATAAAAAAATTGTCGTTTTTACTATGATATTGTAAATTTCTCGCAAACATTTCCAAATAAGACTGTAAAATGTTATTTAATCAATTCAACTGTTTTGAATATCTCACTTGAATAGTGAATAACTTGCTAGCTCTTAGGAAGTACAATTTATCATAGTATTAACATATTTATGTTAATGTACGCCTTTTTACTATCATATCGTAAATTTCTCGCAAACATTTCAAAATAGGACTGTAAAATATTATTTAATCAATTCAACTGTTTTGAATATCTAATTTGAATAGTGAATAACTTGCTGGCTCTTGGGAAGCACAATTTATCATAGTATTAACATCATTAAGTAAAGAAATTGTCGTTTTTACTATCATATAGTATTTATCTCGCAAACATTTCAAAAGAGGACTGTAAAATGTTATTTAGCTCATTTAAATGTCTTTTAGTATGAATTTGAAGTAGCAGTAACCTACTTGGTCCTTGTAAGTACAATTTATCATAGTATTAACATATTTATGTTAATGTACGCCTTTTTACTATAATATCGTAATTTTCTCGCAAACATTTCCAAATAAGACTGTAAAATGTTATTTAATCAATTCAACTGTTTTGAATATCTCATTTGAATAGTGAATAACTTGCTAGCTCTTGGGAAGTACAATTTATCATAGTATTAACATATTTATGTTAATGTACGCCTTTTTACTATCATATCGTAAATTTCTCGCAAACATTTCAAAATAGGACTTTAAAATGTTATTTAGCTCATTTAAATGTCTTTTAGTATGAATTTGATGTAGCGGTAATCTACTGGGTCCTTGTAAGTACAATTTATCATAGTATTAACATATTTATGTTAATGTACGCCTTTTTACTATCATATCGTAATTTTCTCGCAAACATTTCAAAATAGGACTTTAAAATGTTATTTAGCTCATTTAAATGTCTTTTAGTATGAATTTGATGTAGCGGTAATCTACTGGGTCCTTGTAAGTACAATTTATCATAGTATTAACATCATTAAATAAAAAAATTGTCGTTTTTACTATGATATCGTAAATTTCTCGCAAACATTTCCAAATAAGACTGTAAAATGTTATTTAATCAATTCAACTGTTTTGAATATCTCATTTGAATAGTGAATAACTTGCTAGCTCTTGGGAAGTACAATTTATCATTGTATTAACATATTTATGTTAATGTACGCCTTTTTACTATCATATCGTAAATTTCTCGCAAACATTTCAAAATAGGACTGTAAAATGTTATTTAATCAATTCAACTGTTTTGAATATCTAATTTGAATAGTGAATAACCTGCTGGCTCTTGGAAAGTACAATTTATCATAGAATTAACATCATAAAGTAAAAAAATTGTCATTTTAACTATCATATCGTAAATTTCTCATAAACATTTCAAAAAAGGACATTGCAATATTCTTAAACTCATTCACCTGTCTTTTAGTATGAGTTTGAAGTAGCAGTAACCTACTGGGTCCTTGTAAGTACAATTTATCATAATATAAACACCCTTAAGTAAAATAATTGTCGTTTTTACTATGATATCGTATATTTCTCGCAAACATTTCAAAATAGGACTGTAAAATGTTATTTAATAAATTAAACTGTTTTAAATATCTAATTCGCATAGTGAATGACTTGCTGTCTGTTGGTGAGTACAATTCTTCATATTATTGACTTAATTAAGTATAAAAGTTGTCGTTTTTACTATCATATCGTAACTTTCTTGCAAACATTTCTAAAAAGGACTGTAAAATGTTATTTAATCAATTCTATAGTTTTGAATATCTTATTTGAATTGTGAATAACTTTCTGTCTGTTGGTGAGTACAATTCTTCATAGTATTAACATATTTACGTTAATATACGCAATTTTACTATCATATCGTAATTTTCTCACAAACATTTCAAAATAGGACTGTATAATGTTATTTAGCTCATTTAAAAGTATTTTAGTATGAATTTGAAGTAGCAGTAACCTACTGGGTCCTTGTAAGTACAATTTATCATACTATTAACCTATTTACGTAAAAAATTGTCGTTTTTACTATAATATCGTAAATTTCTCGTAAAACATTTCAAAATAGGACTTTAAAATGTTATTTAGCTCATTTAAATGTCTTTTAGTATGAATTTGATGTAGCGGTAATCTACTGGGTCCTTGTAAGTACAATTTATCATAGTATTAACATCATTAAATAAAAAAATTGTCGTTTTTACTATGATATCGTAAATTTCTCGCAAACATTTCCAAATAAGACTGTAAAATGTTATTTAATCAATTCAACTGTTTTGAATATCTCATTTGAATAGTGAATAACTTGCTAGCTCTTAGGAAGTACAATTATCATAGTATTAACATATTTATGTTAATGTACGCCTTTTTACTATCATATCGTAAATTTCTCGCAAACATTTCAAAATAGGACTGTAAAATATTATTTAATCAATTCAACTGTTTTGAATATCTAATTTGAATAGTGAATAACTTGCTGGCTCTTGGGAAGCACAATTTATCATAGTATTAACATCATTAAGTAAAGAAATTGTCGTTTTTACTATCATATAGTATTTATCTCGCAAACATTTCAAAAGAGGACTGTAAAATGTTATTTAGCTCATTTAAATGTCTTTAAGTATGAATTTGAAGTAGCAGTAACCTACTTGGTCCTTGTAAGTACAATTTATCATAGTATTAACATATTTATGTTAATGTACGCCTTTTTACTATCATATCGTAATTTTCTCGCAAACATTTCCAAATAAGACTGTAAAATGTTATTTAATCAATTCAACTGTTTTGAATATCTCATTTGAATAGTGAATAACTTGCTAGCTCTTGGGAAGTACAATTTATCATAGTATTAACATATTTATGTTAATGTACGCCTTTTTACTATCATATCGTAATTTTCTCTCAAACATTTCGAATAAGGGCTATAAAATGTTATTTAGCTCATATAAATGTCTTTTAGTATGAATTTGAAGTTGCAGTTACCTACTGGGTCCTTGTAAGTACAATTTATCATAGTATTAACATCATTAAATAAAAAAATTGTCGTTTTTACTATGATATCGTAAATTCTCGCAAACATTTCCAAATAAGACTGTAAAATGTTATTTAATCAATTCAACTGTTTTGAATATCTCATTTGAATAGTGAATAACTTGCTAGCTCGTGGGAAGTACAATTTATCATAGTATTAACATCATAAAGTAAAAAAATTGTCATTTTAACTATCATATCGTAAATTTCTCATAAACATTTCAAAAAAGGACATTGCAATATTCTTAAACTCATTCACCTGTCTTTTAGTATGAATTTGAAGTTGCAGTAACCTACTGGATCCTTGTAAGTACAATTTATCATAGTATTAACCTATTTACGTAAAAAATTGTCGTTTTTACTATGATATCGTAAATTTCTCGCAAACATTTCAAAATATGACTGTAAAAATGTAATTTAATCAATTCAACTATTTGAATATCTAATTTGAGTAGTGACAAACTTGCTGGCTCTTGGGAAGTACAATTTATCATAGTATTAACAACAATAAGTAAAAAAATTGTCGTTTTTACTATGATATCGTAAATTTCTCGCAAACATTTCAAAATATGACTGTAAAAATGTAATTTAAATCAATTCAACTGTTTGAATATCAAATTTGAATAGTGACTAACTTGCTGGCTCTTAGGAAGTACAATTTATCATAGAATTAGCGTATTTACGTAAATATAAGCATTTTTACTATCATATCGTAATTTTCTCTCAAACATTTTAAAATAGGACTGTAAAATGTTATTTAGCTCAATTAAATGTCTTTAGTATGAATTTGAAGTAGCAGTAACTTACTGGGTCCTCGTAAGTACCATTTATCATAGTATTAACATCATTAAGTAAAAAAATTATCGTTTTTACTATGATATCGTATATATCTCCGCAAACATTTCAAAATAGGACTGTAAAATGTTATTTTGCTCATTTAAATGTCTTTTAGTACGTTTTTGAATTAGCAGTAACTCACTTTGTAATTGTAAGTACAATTTATCATAGTATTAACATAATTAAGCAAAAAATTGTCGTTTTTACTATCATATCGTACTTTTCTCGCAAACATTTCAAAATAGGACTGTAAAATGTTATTTAAACAATTTAACTGTTTTAAATATGTAATTTGAATAGGGACTACCTTGCTGGCTCTTAGGAAGTACAATTTATCATAGAATTAGCGTATTTACGTAAATATAAGCATTTTTACTATCATATCGTAATTTTCTCTCAAACATTTTAAAATAGGACTGTAAAATGTTATTTAGCTCAATTAAATGTCTTTTAGTATGAATTTGAAGTAGCAGTAACTTACTGGGTCCTCGTAAGTACCATTTATCATAGTATTAACATCATTAAGTATAAAAATTGTCGTTTTTACTATCATATAGTATTTATCTCTCAAACATTTCAAAATAGGACTGTAAAATGTTATTTAATCAATTCAACTGTTTTGAATATCTAATTTGAATAGTGAATAACTTTCTTGCTCTTGGGAAGAACAATTTATCATAGTATTAACATCATTAGGTAAAAAAATTGTCGTTTTTACTATCATATCGTACTTTTCTCGCAAACATTTCCAAATAGGACTATAAAATGTTATTTAAACAATTCAACTGTTTTGAATATCTAATTTGAATAGTGAATAACTTTCTTGCTCTTGGGAAGAACAATTTATCATAGTATTAACATCATTAAGTAAAAAAATTGTCGTTTTTACTATGATATCGTTAATTTCTCACAAACATTTCAATTTAGGACTGTAAAATGTTATTTAGCTCATTTAGTATGAATTTGAAGTAGCAGTAACCTACAGGGTCCTTGTAAGTACAATTTTTCATAGTATTAACATCATTAAGTAAACAAATTGTCGTTTTTACTATGATATCGTAAATTTCTCGCAAACATTTCAAAATATGACTGTAAAATGTAATTTAATCAATTCAACTGTTTGAATATCAAATTTGAATAGTGACTAACTTGCTGGCTCTTAGGAAGTACAAATTTATCATAGAATTAGCGTATTTACGTAAATATAAGCATTTTTACTATCGTATCGTAATTTTCTCTCAAACATTTTAAAATAGGACTGTAAAATGTTATTTAGCTCAATTAAATGTCTTTTAGTATGAATTTGAAGTAGCAGTAACCTACTGGGTCCGTGTAAGTACCATTTATCATAGTATTAACATAATTAAGCAAAAAAATTGTCGTTTTACTATCATATCGTACTTTTCTCCCAAACATTTCAAAATAGGACTGTAAAATGTTATTTAATCAATTTCAACTGTTTTGAATATCTAATTTGAATAGTGTCTAACTTGCTGCTCTTGGGGAGTACAATTTATCATAGTATTAACATCATTAAGTAAAAAAATTGTCGTCTTTACTATGATATCGTAATTTTATCTTAAACATTTCAAAAAAAGGACTGTAAAATGTTATTTAATCAATTCAACTATTTGAATATCTAATTTGAGTAGTGACAAACTTGCTGGCTCTTGGGAAGTACATTTTATCATAGTATTAACAACAATAAGTAAAAAAATTGTCGTTTTTACTATGTAATCGTTATTTTCTCGCAAACATTTCAAAATATGACTGTAAAATGTTATTTAATCAATTCAACTATTTGAATATCTAATTTGAGTAGTGACAAACTTGCTGGCTCTTAGGAAGTACAATTTATCTTAGAATTAGCGTATTTACGTAAATATAAGCATTTTTACTATCATATCGTAATTTTCTCTCAACATTTTAAAATAGGACTGTAAAATGTTATTTAGCTCAATTAAATGTCTTTTAGTATGAATTTGAAGTAGCAGTAACTTACTGGGTCCTTGTAAGTACCATTTATCATAGTATTAACATCATTAAGTAAAAAAATTATCGTTTTTACTATGATATCGTATATATCTCGCAAACATTTCAAAATAGGACTGTAAAATGTTATTTTTGCTCATTTAAATGTCTTTTAGTACGTTTTTGAATTAGCAGTAACTCACTTTGTAATTGTAAGTACAATTTATCATAGTATTAACATAATTAAGCAAAAAAATTGTCGTTTTTACTATCATATCGTACTTTTCTCGCAAACATTTCAAAATAGGAGTGTAAAATGTTATTTAAACAATTTAACTGTTTTAAATATGTAATTTGAATAGGGACTACCTTGCTGGCTCTTGGGCAGTACAATTTATCATAGTATTAACATCATAAAGTAAAAAAATTGTCGTTTTTACTATCGAATCGTATTTATCTCGCAAACATTTCAAAATAGGACTGTAAAATGTTATTTAATCAATTCAACTGTTTTGAATATCTAATTTGAATAGTGAATAACTTTCTTGCTCTTGGGAAGAACAATTTATCATAGTATTAACATAATTAAGTAAAGAAATTGTCGTTTTTACTATCATATAGTATTTATCTCTCAACATTTCAAAATAGGACTGTAAAATGTTATTTAATCAATTCAACTGTTTTGAATATCTAATTTGAATAGTGAATAACTTTCTTGCTCTTGGGAAGAACAATTAATCATAGTATTAACATCATTAGGTAAAAAAATTGTCGTTTTTACTATCATATCGTATTTATCTCGCAAACATTTCAAAATAGGACTGTAAAATGTTATTTAGCTCATTTAAATGTCTTTTAGTATGAATTTGAAGTAGCAGTAACCTACTGGGTCCTTTGTAAGTACAATTTATCATAGTATTAACATCATTAAGTATTAAAATTGTCGTTTTTACTATCATATAGTATTTATCTCTCAAACATTTCAAAATAGGACTGTAAAATGTTATTTAATCAATTCAACTGTTTTGAATATCTAATTTGAATAGTGAATAACTTTCTTGCTCTTGGAAGAACAATTTATCATAGTATTAACATCATTAGGTAAAAAAATTGTCGTTTTTACTATCATATCGTACTTTTCTCGCAAACATTTCCAAATAGGACTCTAAAATATTATTTAGCTCATTTAAATATCTTTTAGTATGAATTTGAAGTAGCAGTAACCTTTTCGGTATTTGTAAGTACAATTTGTCATAGTATTACATAATTAGGTAAAGAAATTGTCGTTTTTACTATCATATAGTATTTATCTCTCCAACATTTCCAAATCGGACTGTAAAATGTTATTTAAACAATTCAACTGTTTTGAATATCTAATTTGAATAGTGAATAACTTTCTTGCTCTTGGGAGGAACAATTTATCATAGTATTAACATCATTAAGTAAAAAAATTGTCGTTTTTACTATGATATCGTTAATTTCTCACAAACATTTCAATTTAGGACTGTAAAATGTTATTTAGCTCATTTAGTATGAATTTGAAGTAGCAGTAACCTACTGGGTCCTTGTAAGTACCATTTATCATAGTATTAACATAATTAAGCAAAAAAATTGTCGTTTTTCCTATGATATCGTTAATTTCTCACAAATATTTCAAAATAGGACTGTAAAATGTTATTTTAACAATTCAACTGTTTTAAATATCTAATTTGAGTAGTGACAAACTTGCTGGCTCTTAGGAAGTACAATTTATCATAGAATTAGCGTATTTACGTAAATATAAGCGTTTTTACTAACATATCGTAATTTTCTCTCAAACATTTTAAAATAGGACTGTAAAATGTTATTTAGCTCAATTAAATGTCTTTTAGTATGAATTTGAAGTAGCAGTAACCTACAGGGTCCTTGTAACTACAATTTTTCATAGTATTAACATCATTAAGTAAACAAATTGTCGTTTTTACTATGATATCGTAAATTTCTCGCAAACATTTCAAAATATGACTGTAAAATGTAATTTAATCAATTCAACTGTTTGAATATCTAATTTGAATAGTGACAAACTTGCTGGCTCTTGGGAAGTACAATTTATCATAGTATTAACAACAATAAGTAAAAAAATTGTCGTTTTTACTATGATATCGTAAATTTCTCGTAAACATTTCAAAATATGACTGTAAAATGTAATTTAATCAATTCAACTGTTTGAATATCTAATTTGAATAGTGACTAACTTGCTGGCTCTTAGGAAGTACAATTTATCATAGAATTAGCGTAATTACGTAAATATAAGCATTTTTACTATCATATCGTAATTTTCTCTCAAACATTTTAAAATAGGACTGTAAAATGTTATTTAGCTCAATTAAATGTCTTTTAGTATGAATTTGAAGTAGCAGTAACCTACTGGGTCCTTGTAAGTACCATTTATCATAGTATTAACATCATTAAGTAAAAAAATTATCGTTTTTACTATCATATCGTATATATCTCGCAAACATTTCAAAATAGGACTGTAATATGTTATTTTGCTCATTTAAATGTCTTTTAGTACGTTTTTGAATTAGCAGTAACTCACTATGTAATTGTAAGTACAATTTATCATAGTATTAACATAATTCAGTAAAAAAATTGTCGTTTTTACTATGATATCATTAATTTCTCACAAACATTTCAAAATAGGACTGTAAAATGTTATTTAGCTCATTTAGTATGAATTTGAAGTAGCAGTAACCTACAGGGTCCTTGTAAGTACAATTTATCATAGTATTAACAACAATAAGTAAAAAAATTGTCGTATTTACTATGATATCGTAAATTTCTTGTAAACATTTCAAAATATGACTGTAAAATGTAATTTAATCAATTCAACTGTTTGAATATCTAATTTGAATAGTGACTAACTTGCTGGCTCTTAGGAAGTACAATTTATCATAGAATTAGCGTAATTACGTAAATATAAGCATTTTTACTATCATATCGTAATTTTCTCTCAAACATTTTAAAATAGGACTGTAAAATGTTATTTTGCTCATTTAAATGTCTTTTAGTACGTTTTTGAATTAGCAGTAACTCACTATGTAATTGTAAGTACAATTTATCATAGTATTAACATAATTAAGTAAAAAAATTGTCGTTTTTACTATGATATCGTTAATTTCTCACAAACATTTCAAAATAGGACTGTAAAATGTTATTTAGCTCAATTAAATGTCTTTTAGTATGAATTTGAAGTAGCAGTAACCTACTGGGTCCTTGTAAGTACCATTTATCATAGTATTAACATCATTAAGTAAAAAAATTATCGTTTTTACTATGATATCGTATATATCTCGCAAACATTTCAAAATAGGACTGTAATATGTTATTTTGCTCATTTAAATGTCTTTTAGTACGTTTTTGAATTAGCAGTAACTCACTATGTAATTGTAAGTACAATTTATCATAGTATTAACATAATTAAGTAAAAAAATTGTCGTTTTTACTATGATATCGTTAATTTCTCACAAACATTTCAAAATAGGACTGTAAAATGTTATTTAGCTCATTTAGTATGAATTTGAAGTAGCAGTAACCTACAGGGTCCTTGTAAGTACAATTTATCATAGTATTAACAACAATAAGTAAAAAAATTGTCGTTTTTACTATGATATCGTAAATTTCTCGTAAACATTTCAAAATATGACTGTAAAATGTAATTTAATCAATTCAACTGTTTGAATATCTAATTTGAATAGTGACTAACTTGCTGGCTCTTAGGAAGTACAATTTATCATAGAATTAGCGTAATTACGTAAATATAAGCATTTTTACTATCATATCGTAATTTTCTCTCAAACATTTTAAAATAGGACTGTAAAATGTTATTTAGCTCAATTAAATGTCTTTTAGTATGAATTTGAAGTAGCAGTAACCTACTGGGTCCTTGTAAGTACCATTTATCATAGTATTAACATCATTAAGTAAAAAAATTATCGTTTTTACTATCATATCGTATATATCTCGCAAACATTTCAAAATAGGACTGTAAAATGTTATTTTGCTCATTTAAATGTCTTTTAGTACGTTTTTGAATTAGCAGTAACTCACTTTGTAATTGTAAGTACAATTTATCATAGTATTAACATAATTAAGCAAAAAAATTGTCGTTTTTACTATCATATCGTACTTTTCTCGCAAACATTTCAAAATAGGAGTGTAAAATGTTATTTAAACAATTTAACTGTTTTAAATATGTAATTTGAATAGGGACTACCTTGCTGGCTCTTGGGCAGTACAATTTATCATAGTATTAACATCATAAAGTAAAAAAATTGTCGTTTTTACTATCGAATCGTATTTATCTCGCAAACATTTCAAAATAGGACTGTAAAATGTTATTTAATCAATTCAACTGTTTTGAATATCTAATTTGAATAGTGAATAACTTTCTTGCTCTTGGAAGAACAATTTATCATAGTATTAACATAATTAAGTAAAGAAATTGTCGTTTTTACTATCATATAGTATTTATCTCTCAAACATTTCAAAATAGGACTGTAAAATGTTATTTAATCAATTCAACTGTTTTGAATATCTAATTTGAATAGTGAATAACTTTCTTGCTCTTGGGAAGAACAATTAATCATAGTATTAACATCATTAGGTAAAAAAATTGTCGTTTTTACTATCATATCGTATTTATCTCGCAAACATTTCAAAATAGGACTGTAAAATGTTATTTAGCTCATTTAAATGTCTTTTAGTGTGAATTTGAAGTAGCAGTAACCTACTGGGTCCTTGTAAGTACAATTTATCATAGTATTAACATCATTAAGTATTAAAATTGTCGTTTTTACTATCATATAGTATTTATCTCTCAAACATTTCAAAATAGGACTGTAAAATGTTATTTAATCAATTCAACTGTTTTGAATATCTAATTTGAATAGTGAATAACTTTCTTGCTCTTGGGAAGAACAATTTATCATAGTATTAACATCATTAGGTAAAAAAATTGTCGTTTTTACTATCATATCGTACTTTTCTCGCAAACATTTCCAAATAGGACTCTAAAATATTATTTAGCTCATTTAAATATCTTTTAGTATGAATTTGAAGTAGCAGTAACCTTTTCGGTATTTGTAAGTACAATTTGTCATAGTATTACATAATTAGGTAAAGAAATTGTCGTTTTTACTATCATATAGTATTTATCTCTCCAACATTTCCAAATCGGACTGTAAAATGTTATTTAAACAATTCAACTGTTTTGAATATCTAATTTGAATAGTGAATAACTTTCTTGCTCTTGGGAAGAACAATTTATCATAGTATTAACATCATTAAGTAAAAAAATTGTCGTTTTTACTATGATATCGTTAATTTCTCACAAACATTTCAATTTAGGACTGTAAAATGTTATTTAGCTCATTTAGTATGAATTTGAAGTAGCAGTAACCTACTGGGTCCTTGTAAGTACCATTTATCATAGTATTAACATAATTAAGCAAAAAAATTGTCGTTTTTCTATGATATCGTTAATTTCTCACAAACATTTCAAAATAGGACTGTAAAATGTTATTTTAACAATTCAACTGTTTTAAATATCTAATTTGAGTAGTGACAAACTTGCTGGCTCTTAGGAAGTACAATTTATCATAGAATTAGCGTATTTACGTAAATATAAGCGTTTTTACTAACATATCGTAATTTTCTCTCAAACATTTTAAAATAGGACTGTAAAATGTTATTTAGCTCAATTAAATGTCTTTTAGTATGAATTTGAAGTAGCAGTAACCTACAGGGTCCTTGTAACTACAATTTTTCATAGTATTAACATCATTAAGTAAACAAATTGTCGTTTTTACTATGATATCGTAAATTTCTCGCAAACATTTCAAAATATGACTGTAAAATGTAATTTAATCAATTCAACTGTTTGAATATCTAATTTGAATAGTGACAAACTTGCTGGCTCTTGGGAAGTACAATTTATCATAGTATTAACAACAATAAGTAAAAAAATTGTCGTTTTTACTATGATATCGTAAATTTCTCGTAAACATTTCAAAATATGACTGTAAAATGTAATTTAATCAATTCAACTGTTTGAATATCTAATTTGAATAGTGACTAACTTGCTGGCTCTTAGGAAGTACAATTTATCATAGAATTAGCGTAATTACGTAAATATAAGCATTTTTACTATCATATCGTAATTTTCTCTCAAACATTTTAAAATAGGACTGTAAAATGTTATTTAGCTCAATTAAATGTCTTTTAGTATGAATTTGAAGTAGCAGTAACCTACTGGGTCCTTGTAAGTACCATTTATCATAGTATTAACATCATTAAGTAAAAAAATTATCGTTTTTACTATCATATCGTATATATCTCGCAAACATTTCAAAATAGGACTGTAATATGTTATTTTGCTCATTTAAATGTCTTTTAGTACGTTTTTGAATTAGCAGTAACTCACTATGTAATTGTAAGTACAATTTATCATAGTATTAACATAATTCAGTAAAAAAATTGTCGTTTTTACTATGATATCATTAATTTCTCACAAACATTTCAAAATAGGACTGTAAAATGTTATTTAGCTCATTTAGTATGAATTTGAAGTAGCAGTAACCTACAGGGTCCTTGTAAGTACAATTTATCATAGTATTAACAACAATAAGTAAAAAAATTGTCGTATTTACTATGATATCGTAAATTTCTTGTAAACATTTCAAAATATGACTGTAAAATGTAATTTAATCAATTCAACTGTTTGAATATCTAATTTGAATAGTGACTAACTTGCTGGCTCTTAGGAAGTACAATTTATCATAGAATTAGCGTAATTACGTAAATATAAGCATTTTTACTATCATATCGTAATTTTCTCTCAAACATTTTAAAATAGGACTGTAAAATGTTATTTTGCTCATTTAAATGTCTTTTAGTACGTTTTTGAATTAGCAGTAACTCACTATGTAATTGTAAGTACAATTTATCATAGTATTAACATAATTAAGTAAAAAAATTGTCGTTTTTACTATGATATCGTTAATTTCTCACAAACATTTCAAAATAGGACTGTAAAATGTTATTTAGCTCAATAAATGTCTTTTAGTATGAATTTGAAGTAGCAGTAACCTACTGGGTCCTTGTAAGTACCATTTATCATAGTATTAACATCATTAAGTAAAAAAATTATCGTTTTTACTATGATATCGTATATATCTCGCAAACATTTCAAAATAGGACTGTAATATGTTATTTTGCTCATTTAAATGTCTTTTAGTACGTTTTTGAATTAGCAGTAACTCACTATGTAATTGTAAGTACAATTTATCATAGTATTAACATAATTAAGTAAAAAAATTGTCGTTTTTACTATGATATCGTTAATTTCTCACAAACATTTCAAAATAGGACTGTAAAATGTTATTTAGCTCATTTAGTATGAATTTGAAGTAGCAGTAACCTACAGGGTCCTTGTAAGTACAATTTATCATAGTATTAACAACAATAAGTAAAAAAATTGTCGTTTTTACTATGATATCGTAAATTTCTCGTAAACATTTCAAAATATGACTGTAAAATGTAATTTAATCAATTCAACTGTTTGAATATCTAATTTGAATAGTGACTAACTTGCTGGCTCTTAGGAAGTACAATTTATCATAGAATTAGCGTAATTACGTAAATATAAGCATTTTTACTATCATATCGTAATTTTCTCTCAAACATTTTAAAATAGGACTGTAAAATGTTATTTAGCTCAATTAAATGTCTTTTAGTATGAATTTGAAGTAGCAGTAACCTACTGGGTCCTTGTAAGTACCATTTATCATAGTATTAACATCATTAAGTAAAAAAATTATCGTTTTTACTATCATATCGTATATATCTCGCAAACATTTCAAAATAGGACTGTAATATGTTATTTTGCTCATTTAAATGTCTTTTAGTACGTTTTTGAATTAGCAGTAACTCACTATGTAATTGTAAGTACAATTTATCATAGTATTAACATAATTCAGTAAAAAAATTGTCGTTTTTACTATGATATCATTAATTTCTCACAAACATTTCAAAATAGGACTGTAAAATGTTATTTAGCTCATTTAGTATGAATTTGAAGTAGCAGTAACCTACAGGGTCCTTGTAAGTACAATTTATCATAGTATTAACAACAATAAGTAAAAAAATTGTCGTTTTTACTATGATATCGTAAATTTCTTGTAAACATTTCAAAATATGACTGTAAAATGTAATTTAATCAATTCAACTGTTTGAATATCTAATTTGAATAGTGACTAACTTGCTGGCTCTTAGGAAGTACAATTTATCATAGAATTAGCGTAATTACGTAAATATAAGCATTTTTACTATCATATCGTAATTTTCTCTCAAACATTTTAAAATAGGACTGTAAAATGTTATTTTGCTCATTTAAATGTCTTTTAGTACGTTTTTGAATTAGCAGTAACTCAGTATGTAATTGTAAGTACAATTTATCATAGTATTAACATAATTAAGTAAAAAAATTGTCGTTTTTACTATGATATCGTTAATTTCTCACAAACATTTCAAAATAGGACTGTAAAATGTTATTTAGCTCAATTAAATGTCTTTTAGTATGAATTTGAAGTAGCAGTAACCTACTGGGTCCTTGTAAGTACCATTTATCATAGTATTAACATCATTAAGTAAAAAAATTATCGTTTTTACTATGATATCGTATATATCTCGCAAACATTTCAAAATAGGACTGTAAAATGTTATTTAGCTCAATTAAATGTCTTTTAGTATGAATTTGAAGTAGCAGTAACCTACTGGGTCCTTGTAAGTACCATTTATCATAGTATTAACATCATTAAGTAAACAAATTGTCGTTTTTACTATGATATCGTAAATTTCTCGCAAACATTTCAAAATATGACTGTAAAATGTAATTTAATCAATTCAACTGTTTGAATATCTAATTTGAATAGTGACAAACTTGCTGGCTCTTGGGAAGTACAATTTATCATAGTATTAACAACAATAAGTAAAAAAATTGTCGTTTTTACTATGATATCGTAAATTTCTCGCAAACATTTCAAAATATGACTGTAAAATGTAATTTAATCAATTTAACTGTTTGAATATCTAATTTGAATAGTGACTAACTTGCTGGCTCTTATGAAGTACAATTTAATATAGTATTAGCGTATTTACGTAAATATAAGCATTTTTACTATCATATCGTAATTTTCTCTCAAACATTTTAAAATAGAACTGTAAAATGTTATTTAGCTCAATTAAATGTCTTTTAGTATGAATTTGAAGTAGCAGTAACCTACTGGGTCCTTGTAAGTACCATTTATCATAGTATTAACATAATTAAGCAAAAAAATTGTCGTTTTTACTATCATATCGTACTTTTCTCGCAAACATTTCAAATAGGACTGTAAAATGTTATTTTAACAATTCAACTGTTTTAAATATCTAATTTGAATAGGGACTACCTTGCTGGCTCTTGGGCAGTACAATTTATCATAGTATTAACATAATTAGTAAAGAAATTGTCGTTTTTACTATCATATAGTATTTATCTCGCAAACATTTCAAAATAGGACTGTAAAATGTTATTTAATCAATTCAACGGTTTAAATATCTAATTTGAATAGTGGCTAACTTGCTGGCTCTTGGGGAGTACAATTTATCATAGTATTAACATCATTAAGTAAAAAAATTGTCGTCTTTACTATGATATCGTAATTTTATCTTAAACATTTCAAAAAAGGACTGTAAAATGTTATTTAATCAATTCAACTGTTTTGAATATCTAATTTGCATAGAGACTAACTTGCTGGCTCTTAGGAAGTACAATTTATCAAAAAATTAGCGTATTTACGTAAATATAAGCGTTTTTACTAACATATCGTAATTTTCTCTCAAACATTTTAAAATAGGACTGTAAAATGTTATTTAGCTCAATTAAATGTCTTTTAGTATGAATTTGAAGTAGCAGTAACCTACAGGGTCCTTGTAAGTACAATTTTTCATAGTATTAACATCATTAAGTAAACAAATTGTCGTTTTTACTATGATATCGTAAATTTCTCGCAAACATTTCAAAATATGACTGTAAAATGTAATTTAATCAATTCAACTGTTTGAATATCTAATTTGAATAGTGACAAACTTGCTGGCTCATGGGAAGTACAATTTATCATAGTATTAACAACAATAAGTAAAAAAATTGTCGTTTTTACTATGATATCGTAATTTTCTCTCAAACATTTTAAAATAGGACTGTAAAATGTTATTTAGCTCAATTAAATGTCTTTTAGTATGAATTTGAAGTAGCAGTAACCTACTGGGTCCTTGTAAGTACAATTTTTCATAGTATTAACATCATTAAGTAAAAAAATTATCGTTTTTACTATGATATCGTATATATCTCGCAAACATTTCAAAATAGGACTGTAAAATGTTATTTTGCTCATTTAAATGTCTTTTAGTACGTTTTTGAATTAGCAGTAACTCACTATGTAATTGTAAGTACAATTTATCATAGTATTAACATAATTAAGCAAAAAAATTGTCGTTTTTACTATCATATCGTACTTTTCTCGCAAACATTTCAAAATAGGACTGTAAAATGTTATTTAAACAATTCAACTGTTTTAAATATGTAATTTGAGTAGGGACTCCCTTGCTGGCTCTTGGGCAGTACAATTTATCATAGTATTAACATCATAAAGTAAAAAAATTGTCGTTTTTACTATCGAATCGTATTTATCTCGCAAACATTTCAAAATATTACTGTAAAATGTTATTTAGCTCATTTAAATGTCTTTTAGTATGAATTTGAAGTAGC
>CAUJSE010000019.1:2500-5000 GCA_963422505.1 Pseudognaphalium luteoalbum
ATTGATTGAACAATAGAATATATAGAAAACTCAAAATTTTTAATCAGGGATACATATATATCCTTAACATACTCAAGCGGCTCCCATTATTGGTATCAAACCAATAGCGATTCATACAAGCTAAATCTTCTAATCGATAATTAGGCCAAAAAAAGAACTTTAATTTATTTAATTTTAATTCATTTTTTTTTCTGTCAAAATTTTTACTTTCCTCCAAAAATTGACTCCAGTTTTTTATCTTGTTTTCCTTGCAAAATAAATTATTTCTATGCACACCATTCTGATTCTTTAAATTCAAATTGAAAGAAATTAGAATTCTCAATTCTCTACGACGTCTAGACGATAAAATTTTTTCAGGAACAAGCAAATCTAAATTATTTTTGTCTCCATTTAGAGTTTTTATTTTATGTCTTGAAATCGATTCATCAAAGTATTCTTAGCAACATTTTTGGGGTTTCGGTATCTTTGATTACTTTTGTGCTTACTTTTATGAACCAAGGAAATACCTATGATTTGATACATAAAAAACTGTCCGTCTTTTTTTACAGATAGACGGGCAGGTTCCATAATTAATATCCCCTTTTTCGTTAATTGTGTAAGATTTAAACGCCTCCTCATTATATCCAGATTCATTTCTTTCCTTTGAATATAGGATATAGTAATTTTTCTTACATTTATGAGGCTAACCAGCAGACCATATATCTGGATATTATTCAGCATTTTTTGATTCAATTGATTCAAACGTCCAGTCCATCTTAATTGCAAAGGAAAATCTCCTTTAAGGAATATTTTTAGTTTTTCAATGGATTCTAAAAAATATTCTTCAATATTGTTTTGATTCTTTAATTCAAATTATTGTTTTGAATTTGATGGGCTAAAATTAAAAAAAAACTCACCCTCCTCTTGTTTTCCCTTGATATTTTTATTTTCAATAAAATTTGGATTTATATTCAAATTAAAAAGAAGTAAGTTGCTTGGGATAAACCAAGGTTTCTCTTTATATTTATGATAAAGTATCACAAACTCTGGAAAGAAAAAAACTTTCGGATTCGATATGAGGCGATTTAAGATTAAGAATTTTTCATTCATTCCCATCCAATCAAAAGACATTCCCATCCAATCAAAAAAGACCTTTTTGTAATTGATTTCAGAATTTGAGTCAATTGGAAGATAAAAAAGACCATTACCTTTATTATTAAGTTTATCCCTGATTTGGTCTTTTTAGGTTCAACCTCAATATTTGTACTAAATTTCCAACCCAAATATTTTCTATCTGTATTTTTTTCCCTATCTATAATATCACTTTTTCCTAGATAATTCTTGATAGGAATATTCTTGAGTATGCTAAAAATTTTTTCGTTATTTATGTTGGAATTTTCTTGATTCTTATTTGTTTCTAATGATGATCTATAAATAGAGGCCTTCTTCTTAGTTTCAGAATGAATATATTTATATGATAAAAGATCATATCTATAGTTTTTTTGAAAATTATCCTCTTTATTTGGTAATAAATATACTTTCAAATTTTGTTTTTTTTTTGAATCAAATAATTGGTCTTTTTCATAGGAATACCGTTTATTTAAATCCTTTTTTTGAGACGTATGGCATTGATTTAGTCCATTTCTCCATTTTTGTGGGACTAATCTAGACCATGTAATCTGCGATAAATCGTATTGATAATGACCTCTTAACCAGTTTTTCCATGGATTCATTGCATTATTTGGAAGTTTCTTATGTCTTACTTCGGAATCAAATATTCCTTGTCTTCCAAAAAGATCTTTTATTTCATTCTTCAGAAAAAAAGAAGGTCCATTATATTGAAGAAGAGATCTTAACTTATTGAAGTTAATAACTTGGGTTTGTGATAATTTAAAAAATACATATTTTTGTGACAAGTAAGATAAATTAAAAAAAATATGTGACTTCCGCTTACTATTTCTAAGATTATCAAAAGCCTTTTTTATAGTTATAGGCGAAATGAAGTCAATTTTATTTTGTTTTGTTTTATTAATCTTTTCTTGATCTTTATTTATTTCATTATTGTCAATGTATTTATCAAGAATTTTTTTTGTTGATTCCATACAAATTTGTAGAGTGATTCTGCGCATATTAATGATACATAGAAAGATATTTATGTATATTTTTTCAATGAAAAATTTAACTATTAATTCAATATTTTTTCTTTTTAATATTTTCCAAATTTTGGGGGTGATTCTCCATTATTATTATTTTTTTTTTTTATTCCGGCGTTACTTTTTTTTTATTTTTTTTCATTATTTCTATTTGATTTCTGATTGTGTTTCTTCTATCAATTCTATGTTTCATTTCTTTTTCGGCCTGTGAATAATTTGTCCAACCTGTAGATCGATTTTGAGTAAGTGATTCCTGAATTATCTGAGCGCTGATTATAGAATCCTTTTCTGTTTGAGTTTCACTTGATTCATATATTTCTGTCGGTATAAATAATGGAATTTTATTTTCTTTTAAAAGTTCTTTTATT
>CAUJSE010000019.1:35000-43110 GCA_963422505.1 Pseudognaphalium luteoalbum
CCCTATGGAAAGATAGCCCAGAAAATTGATAGAATCTTTGTATAAGTGGTTTATATGAACCCTTCCGAGTTGAAACCACACACGAAAATGCCATTGCCATAAATTGACAAGATAATATTTCCATTTATTCATCAGAAGAGGCGTATCTTTTGAAGCCAGAATGCATTTTCCTTGATATCTAACATAATGCATGATAGGATCCTTGAACAACCATAAGATGTCCTGAAAATCATTAGCAAAGACTTCGACAAGATCTTCTATTTTTCCATAAAAATAGATTTGCTCAAGAAGGAGTCCAGAAGATGTTGATCGTAAATGAGAAGATTGGTTACGGAGAAAAAAGAAGATGGATTCATATTCATATCCATGAGAATTATATAGGAACAAGAAAAATCTTGGATTACTTGTTAAAAAAATGGAAATTGATTTCTTTGGAGTAATAAGACTATTCCAATTAAAATACTCGTGAAGAAAAAATCGCAATAAATGTAAAGAAGAGACATCTTTTACCCAGTAGCGAAAGGTTTGAACCAAGATTTCCGGGCGAATGGGGTGGGGTATTAGTACATCTAAGACATAATTTAAATGTGAGAAATTGTCCTCGAAAAAAGGAAATATTGAATGAATTGATTGGAAATTATGAGATTTCGCCATTTCTTTTTCTTTTGCTTTCTCTTCTAAAAAAGAGACTAATCGTAGAGAAAATGGAATTTCCACAATGACTGCAAACCCCTCCGATATAATTTGAGAATACAAATTATTGTTGTGTCCAATAAAGTGATTTGGATTAGAATCATTAGCATAAATACTCAAATGAATCCGTTGAATCCGTTGATACGTTCTAGTAATTAAACGTTTCACACTTAGTGAACTAGATTTATTGTCATAACCGACGGTTTCTAACGAAATCGTCGATTTATTTAAACCATAATCATGAGCAAGTGCATAAATATACTCTCGAAAAAGAAGTGGGTATAGGAAGTAATGTTGCTGAGATCCATCTAGTTCTAAATATATTTGAAATTCTTTCATTTAAACATTTAAAATTTGATTGAAACCAAGGGTAAGGGATTTATTGGATTATCAAATGATACATTGGGTTATCAAATGATACATAGTGCGATACAGTCAAAACAAGGTATTGTAGTAAAAAAAAAATGGATACCTTGGAAACGGGTAGACTCATTACCAGATTCTCGATTTTCTCATTTTCCATTTCATTTAATTGGTTTATGTTTGTTATAGTATAAATAGGTGGTTATAAATCTTTTATTTTTTCAATCCAACCGCTCTTTTGATTTTGGAAAAAAAATATCTTTATCAATATACTGCTTCTTCTACACATTCATCTCCAACCCATAATAGGGACGAACTAATAGTTAGGACTCATTAGAAAAATCGATAATCTACTCATGGTAAACCCTTTCCCCACATTAAGAACTAATCTCTTTTTAACGTTTAATTAGATCAGAGAATCATTCAAATGAAATTCAGAACAGAAGCTCGTTGCTTTTTATTTCCCTATAATTGGAACCATAGGGCTCTATCCATTTATTCACTCGACCCAACTTTGAATTCACTTTTTTTGTTCGGTGCCAAGAATTCAAACCCTATTTTGAAGCGATTGAATCAGAATATAATTTTCTCAAAATTTTCCATCCATTGGTACGACATGCTGGTTTTTCCATTAATTCCTTTCAGGATCAGTCGTGGTCTTACAAACTCTCCCGATGGTATGGACGAATCCTTTGTTTCATAGAAATGTGTAAAAGATGCTAGACGCACTTAAAAGCCGAGTACTCTACCGTTGAGTTAGCAACCCGAATAATTCGAATGGTTAGATACAATCGGAATAAAAAAAAGACTTCTTGGATAACAGTAAATCCAGCGAACCCATCATTTGAATTTTGAATGAAATAAAGAAAAAAAAAAAGAAATCTCGGGTTGATTCAATCAATCAGTAAAATAAACAAGTTGAATCCCCTGTTTTGTGATTTATTAATTGATTTACAACGACAAACGACAAAACGCCCGGTTTCGGTTGCGAATAATGTAAATTTTTCTATTTCTCGACCCAATTTCTTCATTGTATTCATTTGATCTTTTTTAGATGCATCTTATATCAATAAAATTCTAAGAATAAAAAAAAATTTGTCCTTATACTTTCAGAACATGATATTCTATAGGAGAAATATTAAATAGGAATAATAAATAGGTATGAATAGAACAAAAAAGGGGGGAGTAGTAAAGAAAAAGAAAAAAAGTTATACAAAACTAGATAGGAGTTATCCACACCCACTTTTTTTGTTCTATTCCTTAATTGAATTTCGTTTGATTAAAATGAAGTTCCGTAAAAACCCCTGCCTTCTTTGAAATATCATGGACCGTTCCTGTAGGTTGAGCGCCCTTGTCAAGGAAATATAAAATAGCAGGAAAATTGAAATGCGTTTGATTATTTATCGGATCATAAAAACCCACTTTCCGAAGATCTCTTCCCTCTCTTCGGGATCGAGCATCAATTGCAACAATTCGATAAACAGCTCATTGGGATAGATGTAGATGAACAATACCCCCCCCTAGAAACGTATAAGAAGTTTTCCCCTCGTACGGCTCGAGAAAAAATGATTAGAAGTTGTGTCTATTAGAAATTGAAGTCCTTCTTTTTTTTGTTCTTTTTCGAAAAAAAAAAAAGCATTTGTACTCTCATAACTCAAGTTGGATAACTTTTAAATAGCCCTAAAGATTTTCTTTAGGGATTTCTTTTTTTGAGTGGTCTCTAACCCCTTTTTTGTTTGTCTCGTTTCTAATCTATTTTTTTATTCTTGATTCCCATTCTGATCGAATTGTTGAGACAATTTAAAACGGTATTTCCTTGTTCCAGGATCCTTTATCTTTGCCTTGAATCATTGGGTTTAGACATTACTTCGGTGATCTTTCGTTTTCAAAAATGGCGGCAACACGCCCCTTTTTGCGATTTGATTCTATCAAAAAATCAACCAAACAATTGATTCTTGCATGATACACTTTTCATCGAAAGAGTTTTATCAATTCCAACAAATTTTCGTTTTGGATTTCAAAATTGCTCGAATCAGATCCTTTCGATTTCTATATCAAAATATACTTACGAAGTTTGTTCCAACTTATTGATTGGTATTAACCCTAGATCCTTGCCCTTGCGAAATGAACAAATACTTTCTACTCAAGCTCCATCATGTCCTATTTACACTACACCCCAACAAAAAACGAGAATTCTAGTAGAACAGAACAAAGTATGTCGAGTCAAGAGCCCATTTATTTCTAGATAATCTAAAATCGAAAACGGCGGATGGAAAAAAATCCACAGCGGATCATGTCTTTCAAGTCGCACGTTGCTTTCTACCACATCGTTTCAAACGAAGTTTTACCATAACCTTTTTCTAGTTTTGAACCGGTCTGTAATTGATTCAATTATGGAATCATGAATAGTCATTGCTTCGGTCAATACCCAGTATTTTTTCCTTCGATATGAAAGGAATAGTTCATTTATGAAGAAGAAGCCGCAGTAAGAATTCAATTTTACCCTCTATGTTTATTGCATAATTTTATTGCATGAATGCAATATTTCTTTTTATTTCTAAATAAAAAGAACACGAATAAAAAAAAAGATAAGGAAGATAGAGGTTTTCGCATTTCGATTTCGAATGTATCTTTGCAAATTCACGGAGCTAGGGTACGTAAGGATTTTTTAAGCAACTAAGTAAAATATGAAAGTGAAAGGGAGGGGGGTAGCCTAAAAGGCCCATCCGACTTTTTTTTTGAATTCAAACTCTTGTGATCTATGTTCCCATTTTACTTGGATCACAAATGGATTCAGTTAAATTTTCGTATTATTTGAACTCGATTCAATTTGTGAAAAAACATCGGATTCAGAGAAGAATTTTGATTATGATATTCTGATATATATAAGAGCCCGCTCTGGGACGGAAGGATTCGAACCTCCGAATAGCGGGACCAAAACCCGTTGCCTTACCACTTGGCGACGCCCCATTTCAATTTCTATTCGATATTAATAAACACAAATATTGGTTGTTCGTCAATTCCCGGCCAAATCTCTATGGAATCAATTCGATTTTTGTTTTATTTAGGGTTAAAATTTTGACACGAGTCCATGGAGAATTAAACTCCATTTATTGATCATTCCATATAATTCAATTAAGATATTGTATGAAAGTATGATTTTTTCTATTCTCTTGTAAGAATTGAAAGGTTTTTGTTTTGATTGGTTCGGTTCAAAGAAGTATTTTTTTTTGTCTACCTTACTTTCTTTTCTTCATTTTTAGCTTATATCAATAACATATTAATAACTCAATCAAAATACAATTATCTCCAAGAAAATAATGTTTGTTATGCTTAATATCTTTAGTTTGATCTATATCTGTCTTAATTCTGCCCTTTATTCGAGTCGTTTTTTATTCGCCAAATTACCCGAGGCCTACGCTTTTTTGAATCCAATTGTAGATGTTATGCCAGTAATACCTCTTCTCTTTTTTCTCTTAGCCTTTGTTTGGCAAGCTGCGGTAAGTTTTCGATAAGATCTTTAATACTGTCCTAGAAAAATTCATGATTTATTCAAGCTCGAGAAAAAAAAAATTCTAACAATTGATAAGACCAGAGGAGTCTTACAATATGAACGAACCCTCAAGTCAAACAGTCAAATTCTTGGGCAGACACGATAAATTTGGATTTCCCCATTTCAGGATTCTGACCTTTTTTCACTGAAAGATCCTATTAAGGTCCATCACAATATCGAATTCGAATTGTGTGAATTTCTAAAAAAAAAAATTCTTTTGTGTTTCTATAAATTTGAAAAACCACTTCATTTCTTGGTGTCAAAATAGGATATGTAGTATAAAAATAGCGAATCTATTCTCTTTTTCCCCCAAAAAAATTTGGAGATTGTGTAATGCTTACTCTCAAACTCTTTGTTTACACCGTAGTTATATTCTTTGTTTCTCTCTTCATCTTTGGATTCCTATCTAATGATCCAAGGCGTAATCCTGGACGTGAAGGTGAAGACTAAAAAAAATACATTTTTCTTTACTTTATTCTTAGAAATGTTCTTAGGAGTTGATTTTAGCTATTCCACATCTTTAACTAGTCAAATAAAAAAAAACAAAAGGGTTTGCTAAATTCAAATTTGAAAGATACCAAGCCATCGACGGAAAGGGAAAGAGAGGGATTCGAACCCTCGGTACGAATAGCTCGTACAACGGATTAGCAATCCGACGCTTTAATCCACTCAGCCATCTCTCCTAATTGAAAAAAGATAATTACGATGTTACATTACACAAAAGAAAAGAGAATGCTTGAAAAAAAGGCCTTTCTTTACTTTAACTTTATTATATAGCTTATCTCGATTTTTTTATTGTATTTTGTATTGTATTATACAGATGGATACAACTTTTATCAGCAATTCTATTTTAAATTTATAGAAAATAAAAATAAAGAATGGCCTCGAAAGAGATATCTCGAATCAAAATAGAAAAAACAAAATAAAGAATATCTCTTTACAAAAAGTCTTTTTTTTTTGATTTCCACGGCCTGGTCTGGTCAGTACCCAGCTGGGCCTTTTTTTGTTCCAACAAACCATACCGCCAAATCATAGAAAAAAAAAAGATTTAGATAGAATCAAAGTGTCATTTCTTATTATTTATTATTCTTTTGTTTTTTCTTCTTTTTCTTTTTTATTTATTTAATTGACTTTTACTGGATACTGGAAAAAGGGAAAAACGGAACGATGGATTTTTGCACAATGCATTTTATGTTATGGCTTAAATTGTTTTGTAGAGCCGTATCTGTCAAAATTCCTTCAAGTTCAAGAACCAATTTTTTTTTATTTAGTTTTTAGTTATTTAATTTCGTTTTTTAAACGAAATAAGTCCTCTTTTCCTAATTTCATTAGGACTCCTGACAAACGCGTCAAGACTTTAATCTCTAATTTTCATTTCATGATTGTTTTTTTTTTTATTTTTGTCCTATCTTAATTACGTCTGATTCCCTTGTTCGACAAAAGGTCCATTTATATACAATAATCGTATTGTAGCGGGTATAGTTTAGTGGTAAAAGTGCGATTCGTTCTATTAATCCTCTTAATAGTTAAGGGGTCCTTCAGTTTCATTCATATTCCGATCAAAAACTTTATTTCTGAAAAGGATTTAATTTGAATCCTTTACCTCTAAATGAAAGATTCGAGGAAGAATATAAATTCTCGTGATTTGTATCCAAGGGTCAATTAGAAATTTCAAATTTGGATTATGAAATTACGAAACATAATTTTTGGGAATTTGGAATTGGATCAATCTTTCCAATTGAATAATATAAGTAAGGGATCCATGGATAAAGATAGAAAAGTTGATTTCCAATCGTAACTAAATCTTCAATTTTAATTTTGGTTTTGCATAGGGTAGATTGAAGCAAAATAGCTATTAAACGAGAACTTTGGTTTACTAGAGACATCGCCATATTCATATCCTATTTTTATCGCCATATTCATATCCTATTTTTTTAGCTCGGGAGAAAGCAAGTACTTTTCCTAAGGATTCTCTCAAATAGAAATAAAGAACGAAATAACTAGAAAGATTGGGATTGTTATAATGGCCCTCTTCTGGAGGGATCATCTAGAAAGCGAATTGTTTTGAATGCATTCAGACAAAAAAAGCTGACATAGGTGTTATGGGTCGAATTTTTTTATTTCGTTCCCGTCTTCTATCTTGGGAATTTTTTCATCTTCCATAAAGGAGCCGAATGAAACCAAAGTTTCATGTTCGGTTTTGAATTAGAGGCGTTCAAAATGGTGAATCGACGTCGACTATAACCCCTAGCCTTCCAAGCTAACGATGCGGGTTCGATTCCCGCTACCCGCTCCATATAATAATTATATCAATTATTATATCAATTCAGCGATGCATTAATTCAATTTTAATTAATGTATCACTGAATTGAATACGTAATTCCGGAAATTTTCTCACTGATTCTTTATGTTATTTTTTCCGAACAAGAGATAGGAAATAAAAATGCGAAAAAAAAAATGAGAATGAAAAGCGTCCATTGTCTAATGGATAGGACAGAGGTCTTCTAAACCTTTGGTATAGGTTCAAATCCTATTGGACGCAATTTTTTTTGCATTTCCATAGTATATATTATATATTTTATATACTTTTATTATGATATAATCGATATTATTAGATTAATAAATTAATAAATTATTCGATTAATAATTTTCACATAAAAAGTAAAATTTCTTATATTTCTATCTTATTTAGCCTTATATCTTATTTGACTTATATCTTATTTATTTATTTTATTAATAGTCAATATTAAATAAAGTACTATAAAGATTAAGAGTGATAGATTTTTTTTATTTAGAATTGTTCCTGAAGTAGAAAGCGTTCCATTTGTTCCTGAATAGCTTCTTTCAAAAGGGCTTCCGCTTCCTCGGTGAATGTTTTGGTAAAAGATATGATTTCTTGGAACTGAGGTTTATTCGTTTTTAAATAAGTACGTAACTCAACGAGAAATTTTCTTACCTGTGAAATTTCTAATGAATCAAGATAACCATTCGTTCCAGTATAAATAGTCATTATCTGTTCTTCGACCGTGAGAGGGGCTGATTGGGATTGTTTGAGCAACTCACGTAATCGTTGACCCCTTGCCAATTGATTCTGAGTAGCTTTATCAAGATCAGAAGCAAATTGTGCAAAGGCTTCTAATTCTGCGAATTGGGCCAATTCCAATTTTAATTTGCCGGCTACCTGTTTCATAGCTTTAATTTGAGCTGCAGATCCGACTCTGGAGACAGAAATACCCACGTTAATAGCAGGTCTGATTCCAGCATTGAATAGATCCGCGGATAAGAATATTTGTCCATCTGTAATGGAAATTACATTAGTAGGAATATACGCCGAAACATCTCCTGATTGGGTCTCAACTATTGGTAAAGCGGTCATACTTCCTTCACCTAACTGAGAACTTAATTTAGCGGCTCTTTCCAAAAGTCGTGAATGCAAATAAAAAACATCTCCGGGATAAGCTTCGCGACCAGGCGGTCTTCGTAATAGAAGAGACATTTGTC
>CAUJSE010000022.1:0-19197 GCA_963422505.1 Pseudognaphalium luteoalbum
ATCACGAAACATTTAATGTAATAATATAGTGAGTTAATGGTACCACAAACATGATTTCAAAATAAATAAATAGGTAAATAGGCAACAATATATGTTTATTATAAAGAGAATAATTTTAACACGGTCAGAAATTAAAAATGTTAAATATTTGTGTGAATGCTGCAATTACTAATTTGTAATATGGTACGAAACAATTTAAATTAAATTAAATATTATATAGTTTACCCAATGGCGGTTTGCGTTGTAAAATGTTTTGAGTCCACAACAAATTGTTGTACATCGCAAGATATAGAACATCGTTGCTGTATTTAGTTTGCTCTGATTGTAGTTTATACTACCTAAACCCCAGATCAAGAAAAACCGGTTAAAAGTATTTAAAATTGATCGTACACTCATATTTATTTTGTTTTAAATTTTTTATTCACAAATTGAATAGGTTATCAGAAATTTTAAACTGTTATAGTGTTTCAGATTTTTTCACGTTTGAACGATTGGTATGATTATAACAGATTGAAAATTATTTTTTTTGTTTTTAATGTGATGAGTATATGCAATTAAATTATTTACTTAGTAATACTTTTAATAATGCATATTAGGACGAATCGTTGAAGTGGAGACCAACAATTGTGGTATTAATAATTTATTTACGACTATCATTATATCATTAAAAAATATAATTTATAGTGGGTGTCATATATTTTAAAGTATAGCTTTAGGATAACGTAATTACTTGAAAATTCGTTAAAATCCCGAAAATATGGAAATTATTTTCTAGTTATGTATGTACAAAAATATTTATTTTTATGTTTCATAAACACCAATGGAGAATATTACATGATATTGTTCAGTAGCATGTCAACACCTCCATAAAATATTGTGGAAACAACTTAATTATATTTACCAATTTAGTACCTAGTGCATGAGATTTAAATAAATGGTATTATTATGTATCTTTATTTATATTATAATAAAATATTATTGTTGATTAACAGATATCAATATAATGGTACATGTTTGTTTGTTGTAAAATAAAAATATTATTCTTCGAGTAGTGTGTGTTGTCTTCTCTTAGTTTTTCCTCCATCGATGAAGGTATTGTTTGAGGGTGTTTCTTGACTTGACGATTCTAAAACTATATGTTGGTTTGAGAGTGGTTCATTTTATTGCCTAAGAGCGATTAATCTTCTTGTTTTATAATGTGTAAGTGGGTAAGGTTTGGTATGGCAGATTCATTAATTATCTAATATTATGCTTTAGGTAAGAATTCTAGAAAGTGGAAACAATGACTAATAAGTTATTAGTAATAATCAAATTTTATATCGTTTAATTATCTTTCTTTACTTTTTGATCAATTTTAACAGAATTTAATGACTAAGCTAGCAAATGCTATGTCTGCTAATTTAACTAGTTGTCTTAGATTAGTTTCTTATATTCCATATAAATCAAATGGGTAGTGTTCATGATATCTTTGTAGAGCACGACGCGTCCGACGCTGGGTCACATATTATTCTTCTTTCTTTTCTTTTTGCCTCTCCACCGGTCAACACTCGCGATGACGGAGTAGAAACCACCTGCTCACCGAGGACGTCCGGGTGACGATACTCGATCAGCATGGCACGCGAGATAGTAGAATTATTTTTTTATTGTTATTATTATATTCACTACTACACCTTGGAGGGTATTTATTGTTTAGTTATTATTATTATCATCATCTAGGGCTGTAAAAACTACGCTATGTGTGATGTGTCATGCGTATGGACACATATTATTGTTATTCTATAGTTATTAATTATTGTTATTATGATTATTATGTACGCCGCTCTCAGGTAACCACATTGGAGCCGCACCGTGGAACACTGCTATAATGCATTTATATATTATTATTGTGTTGTCTTTTTTTTCAAGGTGACCCTCTTTTGCATCAAAGTTTTTATGCCGTGTGAGCTTTTCTTGGCCATAAATCAATTATTATTCTCTTTATGTTATATTAAAAACACGTTAATTCTCCCAACAACTCAGTGTTAATAATTGTTCTTCCCTATTTTCTTCTTTTATTTTACAATCACACATGCTCCGATTCCTGAATCTCGGCTGTGGGTTGGCGACCTTAAAAACCAAGTTGCGTCAAAGTGAGCGCCACGTCGAATCCGGATAGGCTATCGTGCGAGACGTTACTATGTTTGTGTTAGCATTTTCTATACACCATGAAATATGCGAAATATTTTGATTTGTGTTGAACTATTTATAGGCATATGCAATTTTCGATAATTATTTGTTTCTATTAACTAAAGTCGATTAAAATAATTTTGCTGTGTCAAAAACCTCTTAAATGTAATACAAGGTTTTTCGAAAGTATTTGTTAGTGGAAATTAATCCATAATCATTTTTTACGAGCGTTTAAATTTAGAATTTGACAAAATTCGTAGAAATCAAAAAAATTAGGAAATTATATTTATTAGAAAATCATAAACATTTTTCTTTTTATATTTAAGATTTAAATATTTAATACAAGTGTTTCTACCTTTATCAAAAAAAAATTTCTACTGGAAAGTAAATATAAATTTTTATGAGGGTTTCAAGTTGAAATGTAGACAACAATGAATATTTACTCAATTTCTCTTGTAGCAATTTTCTAATTTTGTTGTAATTCAAAAACGACGTAGACTCTTGATATTTACACGAAATGTTTAGTTAACCAATTCCTATACTTGGAAAAATTTTCAAAATATTTTGACTCGTTTTAAGCTGTTGACGGACATTTTCAATCTTCATTTTTTATAAATATCTATCAAATTTTAATGGTTGGATCAAAAAGCATGAACATTTTATACAAGAATCTTGATAAATTGTTACAATAGCAGTTGAAAAATATTAAAATTGTTATAGCTAAAGATTTAAAATTTAAAACAAGGTTCCTCTTGAACACTTTTTCTGTAACTAAGAAATCTAAAAAATGTATGAATATAGTTATTTTAACTGCAGACATTTTAAGTTCAAATTTCGACGAAACTGCAAATTAACACATAGAATAACGTTTATCATTTTGTTTTAACTCGGTTCCAAAACAGTCCAACCTTACATAGGTAAATTTAATATTTTTCCAGCATCACTGATAATTTAAGAATAATATTAATTCAACTTACCAGCTACCATATTAACAATAAGTAATTATTAAACTTTAATGATATTACGATAGCGTGTTAAATAAATTATTAATACCACAATGGTTGGTGTCCACTTCAACGATTTGACCTAATATACATTACTAAAAATATGACTAAGCAAATAATTGAATTGCATGTACACGTCAAATTAAAGAAAAAATTACTTTCAATCGGTTAAAATCATACCAATCGTTCAAACGTGTAAGAATCTGAAACACTATACTAGTATAATAATTCTAATAAAATTTGTGAATAAAAAATTTACAACAACCTTATTATGAGTGGACGTTCAATATTAAAAACTTTAAACCGGTTTTTCTTGATCTGGGGTTTAGGTAGTATAAACTACAATCAGAGCACACTAAATACAGCAACGATGTTCTATATCTTGCGATATATAACAATTTGTTGTGGACTCAAAACATTTTACAACGCAAACCGACATTGGGTAAACAATATAATATTTAATTTAATTTAAATTGTTTCGAACCATATTACAAAGATTCAAGAGCTTCATGCATAGTTTCCTTTATAGGACATGTCAAAGTTGTCGATGATGATAACAAAGGCCACATAACAACACTTTTTTTTGATTTACAATATACCATTGTATTTAATTGAATTTTCATTTTCCCAATCCTCTGAACACCCATACATATATATATATTATACTAATAAAAAAAAATTAATGCAACAATGTGGGCTGCAAAATCATGTTTTTGGTACCATTAACTCACTGTATTAATTCATTAAATGTTTCGTGTTGTATCTGATATGTATAATAACTTGAATATGTATCTTATTTTATATTTACTTCTATACTAAATGTCAGCTATATTATAATAATAAAATCAAATAATATTTTTACAGGGATCATTTATAAATCCAAATTTATTTGACGTTACATCGTTGGTAATGATCAGTTGTTATGAGTTGATGTGCATTGGGCAATTCGTATCAAATGTGTTTCGGCCATTTTATGATAATAAACTATCTGTGATATTGATTAAACTTGAAGGAATTCATGACAAATTGATACGTCTGAATGTTGTCAGGCCGATGAAAATTAAAACAAATTGGCTTTTCAACTTTGGTATTCTTGTCCATTTTATAGCTTATAATATGAGTACAATCTACTGGATTGTATTTGATTTTAGACTCCTACAACAGGAATCTACAAACCTTTATATATCATTGGTAATAATCAACAATTAAAAATATTTTAATAATATTTAAATGCATAACAAAAGTAGATTTTTCGTTCTACATTTCACGATATCACTGTGACCACTGTCACACTTCATTTTTTTTTTTAGATCTCTGCGCTGATTTCAAATATTTGTGGATGCATAGCGTTTTATGAATACATGATACTTATATTATACATAATGTGGATTGTGTACATTATAAATGAACAAATTCCGAAAAAAAATTCTACCATAAGTACTTTCAGGGACTTGTATATGGAAGCAATAGAATGTTTAAACGATATAAATCGATCAATATATGGTTTGCCAGCCATAGTGAGCTATATTGCAGCAAACGTGGGTGGTATAATTTTATTATTCTTCTATAGAATTCTATTTACTGAAAACAATGGCATTGAAAATTTTGATGATAACGAAGGCCAAATAACAACAAGTTTTTTTAAATTTACAATACACCATCGTATTTAATTAAGTTTCCATTTTCACAAATCCTTTAAACACCCATTTATATATTTATATTATATTAATTAAAAATAAATTGATGGAACAGTGTGGGCTACGAAATCATGTTTATGGTACCATTAACTCACTATTTTAGTCAGTGCTCGACTTGGAAATATTGAACTAGGGTTACTCTGTTTATTTTTAAAAAAAGAGCATCCCCATCACTTGTTAAACGTTAATGAGCCGTGAGGGCTATGCCCCACACACCCCCTAATATCACTTGTTAAATTATATTAAAAAAGTTTATAAATAATCAATTTAAAAAAAATTCAAATAGTTATTAGTTAATAATATTATGAGATAATCAAAAACTACTGTACATATTCTATTATAGTTATAAATAACATGTCCCTAGTTTCACAACCTCAATCTCTTCAGGAAAAGTATAGCATCGTTTTCCCCGTCTCTGCTTTGGCCACACTCTACTTCCTTCGCACGCCTTCAAACTTTTATTAAATGATTCTCCTCTCTATGCACTCCACAATGAACCATCGGTTTGCGATATAACCCACCTCATCTTCAACTGCCCCAGCCTTTTACTCCAAGGTAGCCACCTTTAATCCTTTTTCATCACCTTCAACATCGCTTTCAATATAAAATATATCCTCTCTTGTCAACAAAAAAATATCATTGATTACATATTATCTCTTTTTAACCATACAGGCTTCTTAATCTAAGTTCTTCTTGAAAGGTTATGTTAGGAACTCAAGGGATTCTACATTTTTTTACTCTTCTTATTCGTAAATAATCCTTATATTATTACTCATGTTTGTTTAGTTGAGGTACTCCGTCTCCCTGCGTCCACCTACAAGTCGAAAACTGATAATAGTTCAATAAATATTTTGTGATTTTATCTGATATGTATACTCTTTTTAAATATGTATCTTAAAAATTAATATTTTTTAGGTCAAATATATCGATCCAAACCTTTTTGACGTTACATCGTTGGTAATGAACAGTGGTTATGAGTTGAAGTACACTGGGCGATTTTTATCCAATGTGTGGCGGCTATTTTATGATAATAAACTATCTGTGACATTGATTAAACTTGAAGGAATTCATGACAAATTGATGCGATTGAATGTCGTCAGGCCGGTAAAAATTAAAACAATTCGGTTTTTCATCTTCGTTGTTCTTGTCCATTTTATAGCTCATAATATGAACACAATCTACTGGATTGTATTGGATTTCAGACTCTCACATGAGAAGTCTGTGGACTATTATATATCTGTGGTAATCATCAACATCTAAAAATATTTTAATAAAAACTATATGATTAGCAAAAAGTAAATTCTTCATTCTTCATTTCACGATATCCCTATGCCCTGCATTCTGAACTATAATTTATTAACACATTAAATTGCAATGCGATAGAATCATTTAGTTATTTTTTTTAGATCTCTGGGTTGATTTCAAATATTTGTGAATGCATTGCGTTCTATGAATACATGCTACTTATATCATACATAAAATGGATTGTGTACATTATAAATGAACAAATTCCGAAAAAAAATTCTACCATAAGTACTTTCAGGGACTTGTATATGGAAGCAATAGAATGTTTAAACGATATAAATCGATCGTTTGCCAGCCATAGTGAGCTATATTGCAGCAAACGTGGGTGATATAATTTTATTATTCTTCTATAGAATTCTATTTACTGAAAACAATGGCATTGAAAATTTTGTCTATGTAACTATCGAAGCTGGAACAATAATAATAAAAATAATCAACATCATACTATTATATGGAATCGGTCACTTCACAGCAAAAGAGGTTTTTATAATAAAATACTAGATGTTTACGATAAAACTCTATATTAAAGAACACTTGTTCATTAAGTCCACAATATTAACATAATACTTTGAGACTAAATTATGACTTATAATGCTTAAATCATAATTATATATCAAAAATATATTTATATAGGTTAACATAATTTTGAACGTATAAGCTTAAAATAATTATACAGTGAATGTTTCAAATTTAAAAGTAAAATAATATTGTTTATATTACTTACCTTATTTATTGGTTTTCAGATAAATCGAATGAGTCTTGTTTTAAATCAACGGTCAATAATAGAAAGAAATCCTAGAATAAAACGTCAGGTATAATCAATTGTATTTATTATTATAGATAAAAGTATTAAGGTTCATGGAAATTTCTATGGAATAATTATTTTTATTACTATTTAGATCAAATTTTTTATCCTACGAAGACATCACGAGCACTATCATTTTGTGTTGTATGGTATATGTGAGATTAATCAAAGACAATTACTTGTTTTAGCAAACAAAGCAATTGGTTACCTAGTTATTCAAATTCTGTTCGAATTGAATAAAAAAAAAGTATCAATTAAATTTTATATTCGGTTATCAGTCATTGTTATACTTTCTATAGAACTTATATGATACTTAGAATTAATAAATATTATTTTGAATATTTTTCTTGTCAACAGAATTGCGTAATACCTTTTTTTTAAGTCAACGTTTAAATAGGTATAAATGTATCTTGGTAAGTATTGTAAAAATGTGATTACTTTTGTATAATTTATTATAGTTGATAAAACCAAATAGTGGACTCTAAAATTACTTAATACATTTTTAGCATGCACTAAGACATTGCAAAAGCATTTAATACGAGTGATGAAAAAGTTCTTATATAACTATAACTACTAATAGTATATATTAATTAAATATTATAATTTTTTAAAGCTACTTTATTTTAATATTTTATACACAAACAATCAAGTTATCATGGAATTTTCGTGTTATAATAAAAACATTTACATTACATTTATTCTTCGGTTTGTCATTTGGAATTTTGTCCGTTCTGAATAAATGCATAGTGATTTTTTAATTCACATTCAATTGTGTATAAATTTAGATTTTTAATACAACTAGGTTTTTATTCAATTAAGGCAAAAACATTCAATTTTTTTTTATTACATATAAATTTTTGTCTAAATTCAATGAAAGAATTCTAAATTAAATAAACCGAATAGTTGAATAAAAAAAATTCAAAATGTCATTAAAAATTAATAAATACACCAGCTTAATTAAGAGAGCCAATTGAATAAAATAAAAATCTGAATTTAATAAACGAAATTTCGAATTATTAAAATCTTAAGTGGACAATGGACATAATAAAATATAGTTTAGTTTAATTAAAAATCTATATTTATAAAAAACAGAGGGTAAGTCATAAATGTCGCTCTGCTGTACAGTATAGATTACAAGTTGGTCACTGGTATGGATGGTGTTCAATTTATAACATGTATGTCACAACACGATGAGGTTGACGTCGCCGAGTTGTCGACTCCGGGTTCGGCCTTGACTATGGAGGCAATGACGGACCATAATATAATAGCAGCATACCAGGCCATCGCCATCGGACGCTCGCCTTTCGGAACTAGGAAGTCACTCTAACTTTACCATTTGCGAGCTAAGTCCGCCATACTGGTATTGAACCTTGGACTAGCCACTATTGTTTATAGATATATGTATACGTTTTAAGTGTATTACAATATTTTACACAATTTCTTTGTATTTTACACAGTACTTACCTTTTATTATGAAATATTGGTTATGCATTGTAAATTAAATAGTTATTGGCTATTTCTAACGTGGTTGTACTGTGCGACGCACTAGGAAATCATCTCTCTTATATTTGTTTATTTGTACAATATATTTTTATAGGTACTTAAAATGACGATTACCCAACAATGTTAGGGGTGTACCCACTCACAAAATAGGCTAGGGTTCAAAAAAATATGGTCTAAAATCTAAAAATATTGGTTTGGTGCAACTAAACGTTTCTATCCGTAAAATATCAACTCAAATAACAATAATTGTTGAATTCCGATTGACAGTAGATCACTTGCCTTTATCATTCAAATGCATTTTTATTTATTTCTTCTACCTAAGCTCAGTTGATTAAATTAAAAAAAAATTTGTTATTATTATAAAGGCAAGTGATCTACTGATAAACTGAGCTGATTACCCTTATCTTTAAACAAGTTTGTGATGATAGGGGCAGAATTCATATATTAGCTAAACAAGTAAGAATTATTAACATATCTTAAATTTATAAAAGTGAAAATGATTAGAATAGAATAGAATAAAAATAAAATAAAAACAGAATAATAGGTACATAATGAACATAGTAAAGAGACATCATGGAACATCCAGTGAACATGTCATGTATCAACAGTCTTTTTTGTTAGAGGTACACTAAAAACCAAAAACGATTTTTTCGAAAACTGGTTTTGCGTAAAATATCCCGTTTTCCTCAATTTTTTGTTTGTTTTTCCTGTGGCTTTTGATGATAGATGTAGTATATATTTAGTATATATTTAGTATATATTTAATATATCTTACCTACAAGTATTTAATATTTTCCAGTTTCTCACCAAAGTACAAATATGATTGATTAAAAAACGAAATATTAATTTCTTATAAAAACTCATAATTTTCAAATATCTTTTATCGATGTCTAAGTATTTTTTTTTTTTGGTTGACTTCTCCCCATTTCCAACATGTATCACGGCCAGATTGGACTTCACGCAGACTTGAAATAATCAACCACAATGTTGGACGGCTGACACTCATTTCACTATTTAATCTAATGATTAAAAATATATTTTTGTGATTGTACTCAATTGTTAATTATCTATACAGTTGCCGCCGGGAACGGACAATAATAGGCCGTGCCGCCCGGACAGATAATAATGTTTGAGCAACACTCACCCACCGACCGACCTGTGTAAATTTGTGTGTTTATATGTATGTAGCACTCGGCAGGAGGTGGACAGGGTCGCCGAGCAAATTCTGTGAGTGCTAGTGTGTTGGTGGTGTGTGTAAGTGTGTATATTGTGTGTGTGTATACTTAAAAATTAATGATTAAGGTGTTATTCAATAATAAATTATGTAACTCAGACGTAAATAATAAAAATTATGTTGTATAATAGTGGTAATAATTACGGCCCTTTTGGCCCAACAGGTAAAAATGTGAAATATAATAATGTTGACTAATAGTAGTGATATTTACGGCCCTTTTGGCCCAACAGATAAAAATGTATAATATCACAATGCTGAATAATAATAAATAAAAACTCACAAATTTGTCGGTGCACTGCTGGCCAGCCGCTACCTATACATCTATATAATAATTACCCACACACGAACAATAAATAAAACAAAATAATAAAAATACGGCGATTTGCGCCGGCACAATATAAAGGTACATAAAAAGGTGGCGATTCGCGCTCACGACAATAAATTATAAAAATGTGGCGATTCGCGCCCACGACAATTGACAATATAATATTTGTGGCGATTCGCGCCCACACAATATACAAAAATATAATAATTTGGGGCGATTTGCGATCACGACAATACAATAATATAATAAATCAACTTTGCACGTATAAACCAATTTATAACAACCTTTTTTGTATAAAAAAAGTGCGAGCCCCAGTCGTTATAACGTAAAGGTTGACAAAAGTGACTGCGGCGGCAGTGCTAATCTCACGCGCACCGAGTCGTCGGTGGCGTAATCTACATATTATATAATAATTCACAATAATAATTTAGGACAAAAATAAAAACAATAATGAGGTGTGCGTGTATGTGTCGGTGGTGCAGAGACTGTGCTTATTACAGCGCTCATTATATCTGGCGCAAACATATTATACAGTCCACTAAGAAATATCTGTTGGCTGTTATTTTATTACTATCTTAATTCTACCAATTTTCGTTTACCGCCAAACGCAATAGTTATTGTAAGCTATATAATAAACCTCATACAGTACAACTAAACCTTAAGATATCGGAACATGATAAATTATTTAGACGTCGATAAAAGATAATTATTACTAAATATTATTGACGAAAAATACATATTTTTTGTTATTATTGAATATTTTAAAGGTGTATAATAAATAATAAAAGGTAAAATGCTGAAAAATTTTTGACGCTGAAGTGGCCTCATGTCGAAACAGTGACGGTGAAATGGCTTTCTGAGACGCTCCGTCTACGGAACTCTTACAGGTCCATCCGTACTAAATAGTCAGCAGCGGTTGTGAAACTGCTAGACGTCGTTGTATTTGGCTACTCGTACTGATCACGAATCGCAGCTCGGCGTTGGATCGTGGTCTCTTGATGAGATCGTCGACTTTCAGCTGTTGTCACCTCATCGTCGGTTCTGAATACTCTGCAGTTGTTGGTAGCATGATATATCGTCAATGTCTTCTGATCATCGGCTCTTCTGCAGTTGTTGGTAGCATGATATATCGTCAATGTCTTCCGATCATCGGCTCTTCAGTAGTTGTCGAGCGGTTGATGTTTGATGGATCACTGAGCATAGATGAAGAGAAACCGTCCGATATATACATATCGTGTCCCGTACCGATTAGTAAACGTGAGTGTTGCCGCCGTTTGTCGTTGTGTTTACGATGGGCATGGGATAATAATATGATACTACCTGCCAAGTTTTAGGACTATGAGTGTGGGAAGGTATGGAGTGATAGTGCGTATCGTTAGATGCGCGGTGGTTTCCCCTACAAATAGGCCCGGTTTTTAGAGGTGTAAGACAACTTAGAGTTTTTTAATCCAAAGTAAGGTTGTCCAAGCGAATTTTTTCGTTGTATTGCGTTGTGATTGGTGGTACTCAAAAGGACCGTTTTATGATGTACGATGGTGAACTGTTACAATATGAGTAAACAATAATAACATTTATTTGGATTTCACGCAATAGGTATTAAATTGGTGAATACAATTATGTTGTTTCCACAATATTTTATTTAGATGTTGACATGGCGCTGAACTATATCGTATAATATTCTCCTTAGGTGTTTATGAAACATAAAAATAAATATTTTTATAAACATTTAACTAGAAAATAATTTGCATATTTTCGTGATTTTAACAATTTTCAAGTAGGTACGTCATCTGTCACTTGTCATCTATATTTAGTATTTTCAATAACATATATGATTGACTTTAAGTAAATATTTACCTATCCTACCTCCTTAAACTATGATTTAGAATATATGACAAGCACAATGAATTATAACTTTTAATGATATAACGATAGCATGTTAAATAAATTATTAATACCACAATTGTTGGTCTCCACTTCAACGATTTGTCGTAATATACATTATTGAAAATATGACTAAGTAAATAATTTAATTGTATGTACACATCAAATTAAAGAAAAAATTTTCAATCGGTTAGAATCTAACCAATCGTTAAAACGTGAAAAAATCTGAAACAATATTCTAGGATAATATTTCTAATAACCTGATAAATTTGTGAATAAAAAATTTATAACGAAATAAATATGAGTGTACGCTCAATTTTAAATACTTTTAACCGGTTTTTCTTGATCTGGGGTTTAGGTAGTATAAACTACAATCAGAGCAAACCAAATACAGCAACGATGTTCTATATTTTGCGATGTACAACAATTTTTTGTGGACTCAAAACATTTTACAACGCAAACCGCCATTGGGTAAACAATATATTATGTAATTTAATTTAAATTTGTTTTGTACCATATTACAAATTAGTAATTGCAGAATTCACACAAATATTTAACATTTTTTATTTCTCATCGAGTAACAATTATAATCCTTGTTACATAAATATCTTGTTACCTATTGATATATCCATTAATTTTCATTTGAACTCACTTTCATAAAATCCCATATTTTCGTACTACGCGATGTAATACAAAAGAATATTATTCAATAAATTAAGCTTCAATAGCTTCATGCTTAGTTTACTTTATACGACTTGTCAAATTTGTCGATGATGATAACGAAGGCCAAATAACAACAAGTTTTTTAAATTTACAATACACCATCGTATTTAATTAAGTTTCCATTTTCACAAATCCTTTAAACACCCATTTATATATTTATATTATATTAATTAAAAATAAATTGATGGAACAGTGTGGGCTACGAAATCATGTTTATGGTACCATTAACTCACTATTTTAGTCAGTGCTCGACTTGGAAATATTGAACTAGAGTTACTCTGTTTATTTTTAAAAAAAGAGCATCCCCATCACTTGTTAAACGTTAATGAGCCGTGAGGGCTATGCCCCACACACCCCCTAATATCACTTGTTAAATTATATTAAAAAAGTTTATAAATAATCAATTTAAAAAAATTCAAATAGTTATTAGTTAATAATATTATGAGATAATCAAAAACTACTGTACATATTCTATTATAGTTATAAATAACATGTCCCTAGTTTCACAACCTCAATCTCTTCAGAAAAAGTATAGCATCGTTTTCCCGTCTCTGCTTTGGCCACACTCTACTTCCTTCGCACGCCTTCAAACTTTTATTAAATGATTCTCCTCTCTATGCACTCCACAATGAACCATCGGTTTGCGATATAACCCACCTCATCTTCAACTGCCCCAGCCTTTTACTCCAAGGTAGCCACCTTTAATCCTTTTTCATCACCTTCAACATCGCTTTCAATATAAAATGTATCCTCTCTTGTCAACAAAAAAATATCATTGATTACATATTATCTCTTTTTAACCATACAGGCTTCTTAATCTAAGTTCTTCTTGAAAGGTTATGTTAGGAACTCAAGGGATTCTACATTTTTTTACTCTTCTTATTCGTAAATAATCCTTATATTATTACTCATGTTTGTTTAGTTGAGGTACTCCGTCTCCCTGCGTCCACCTACAAGTCGAAAACTGATAATAGTTCAATAAATATTTTGTGATTTTATCTGATATGTATACTCTTTTTAAATATGTATCTTAAAAATTAATATTTTTTAGGTCAAATATATCGATCCAAACCTTTTTGACGTTACATCGTTGGTAATGATCAGTGGTTATGAGTTGAAGTACACTGGGCGATTTTTATCCAATGTGTGGCGGCTATTTATGATAATAAACTATCTGTGACATTGATTAAACTTGAAGGAATTCATGACAAATTGATGCGATTGAATGTCGTCAGGCCGGTAAAAATTAAAACAGTTCGGTTTTTCATCTTCGTTGTTCTTGTCCATTTTATAGCTCATAATATAAACACAATCTACTGGATTGTATTGGATTTCAGACTCTCACATGAGAAGTCTGTGGACTATTATATATCTGTGGTAATCATCAACATCTAAAAATATTTTAATAAAAACTATATGATCAGCAAAAAGTAAATTCTTCATTCTTCATTTCACGATATCCCTATGCCCTGCATTCTGAACTATAATTTATTAACACATTAAATTGCAATGCGATAGAATCATTTAGTTATTTTTTTTAGATCTCTGGGTTGATTTCAAATATTTGTGAATGCATTGCGTTCTATGAATACATGCTACTTATATCATACATAAAATGGATTGTGTACATTATAAATGAACAAATTCCGAAAAAAAATTCTACCATAAGTACTTTCAGGGACTTGTATATGGAAGCAATAGAATGTTTAAACGATATAAATCGATCAATATATGGTTTGCCAGCCATAGTGAGCTATATTGCAGCAAACGTGGGTGATATAATTTTATTATTCTTCTATAGAATTCTATTTACTGAAAACAATGGCATTGAAAATGTTTTGAATATAACTATCGAAGCTGGAACAATAATAATAAAAATAATCAACATCATACTATTATATGGAATCGGTCACTTCACAGCAAAAGAGGTTTTTATAATAAAATACTAGATGTTTACGATAAAACTCTATATTAAAGAACACTTGTTCATTAAGTCCACAATATTAACATAATACTTTGAGACTAAATTATGACTTATAATGCTTAAATCATAATTATATATCAAAAATATATTTATATAGGTTAACATAACTTTGAACGTATAAGCTTAAAATAATTATACAGTGAATGTTTCAAATTTAAAAGTAAAATAATATTATTTATATTAGTTACGTTATTTATTGGTTTTCAGATAAATCGAATGAGTCTTGTTTTAAATCAACGGTCCATAATAGAAAGAAATCCTAGAATAAAACGTCAGGTATAATTAATTGTATTTATTACTATAGATAAAAGTATTAAGGTTCATGGAAATTTCTATGGAATAATTATTTTTATTACTATTTAGATCAAATTTTTTATCCTACGAAGACATCACGAGCACTATAATTTTGTGCTGTACAGTATATGTGAGATTTATCTAAGACAACTACTTGTTTTGGCAAACAAAGCCATTGGTTACTTAGTTATTCAAATTCTGTTCGAATTGAATAAAAAAAAAAGTATCAATTAAATTTTATAATCGGTTATCAGTCATTGTTTTACTTTCTAGAGAACTTTTATGATGCGTAGAGTTGATAAATATTATTTTGATTATTTTTCTTGTCAACAGAATTGCGTAATACCTTTTTTTTAAGTCAACGTTTAAATAGGTATAAATGTATCTTGACAAAGTTTTGTAACGATGTGATTACTTTTGTATAATTTATTATAGTTTTTTAAAACCAAATAGGAAACTCTAAAATTACATAATACATTTTTAGCATGCAATAAGATCTTGCAAAAACATTCAATACAAGTGATGGAAAAGTTCTTATATAACTATAACTACTAATAGCATATATTAACTAAATGTTATAATTTTTAAAGCTACTTTATTTTAATATTTTATACACAAACAATCAAGTTATCAGGGAATTTTCGTGTTATAATAAAAACATTTACATTATATTTATTCTTCGGTTTGTCATTTGGAATTTTGTCCGTTCTGAATAAATGCATAGTGATTTTATAATTCACATTCAATTGTGTATAAATTTAGATTTTTAATACAACTAGGTTTTTATTCAATTAAGGCAAAAGCATTTTATTTTTTTTTATTACATATAAATTTTTGTCTGCATTCAATTAAAGAATTCGAAATTAAATAAACCGAATCGTTGAATAAAAAAAATTCAAAATGTCATTAAAAATTAATAAATACACCAGCTTAATTAAGAGAGCCAATTGAATAAAATAAAAATCTGAATTTAATAACGAAATTTCGAATTATTAAAATCTTAAGTGGACAATGGACATAATAAAATATAGTTTAGTTTAATTAAAAATCTATATTTATAAAAAACAGAGGGTAAGTCATAAATGTCGCTCTGCTGTACAGTATAGATTACAAGTTGGTCACTGGTATGGATGGTGTTCAATTTATAACATGTATGTCACAACACGATGAGGTTGACGTCGCCGAGTTGTCGACTCCGGGTTCGGCCTTGACTATGGAGGCAATGACGGACCATAATATAATAGCAGCATACCAGGCCATCGCCCATCGGACGCTCGCCTTTCGGAACTAGGAAGTCACTCTAACTTTACCATTTGCGAGCTAAGTCCGCCATACTGGTATTGAACCTTGGACTAGCCACTATTGTTTATAGATATATGTATACGTTTTAAGTGTATTACAATATTTTACACAATTTCTTTGTATTTTACACAGTACTTACCTTTTATTATGAAATATTGGTTATGCATTGTAAATTAAATAGTTATTGGCTATTTCTAACGTGGTTGTACTGTGGGACCCACTAGGAAATCATCTCTCTTATATTTGTTTATTTGTACAATATATTTTTATAGGTACTTAAAATGACGATTACCCAACAATGTTAAGGGTGTACCCACTCACAAAATAGGCTAGGGTTCAAAAAAATATGGGTCTAAAATCTAAAAATATTGGTTTGGTGCAACTAAACGTTTCTATCCGTAAAATATCAACTCAAATAACAATAATTGTTGAATTCCGATTGACAGTAGATCACTTGCCTTTATCATTCAAATGCATTTTTATTTATTTCTTCTACCTAAGCTCAGTTGATTAAATTTAAAAAAATTGTTATTATTATAAAGGCAAGTGATCTACTGATAAACTGAGCTGATTACCCTTATCTTTAAACAAGTTTGTGATGATAGGGGCAGAATTCATATATTAGCTAAACAAGTAAGAATTATTAACATATCTTAAATTTATAAAAGTGAAAATGATTAGAATAGAATAGAATAAAAATAAAATAAAAACAGAATAATAGGTACATAATGAACATAGTAAAGAGACATCATGGAACATCCAGTGAACATGTCATGTATCAACAGTCTTTTTTGTTAGAGGTACACTAAAAACCAAAAACGATTTTTTCGAAAACTGGTTTTGCGTTAAAATATCCCGTTTTCCTCAATTTTTTGTTTGTTTTTCCTGTGGCTTTTGATGATAGATGTAGTATATATTTAGTATATATTTAGTATATATTTAGTATATCTTACCTACAAGTATTTAATATTTTCCAGTTTCTCACCAAAGTACAAATATGATTGATTAAAAAACGAAATATTAATTTCTTATAAAAACTCATAATTTTCAAATATATTTTATCGATGTCTAAGTATTTTTTTTTTTTGGTTGACTTCTCCCATTTCCAACATGTATCACGGCCAGATTGGACTTCACGCAGACTTGAAATAATCAACCACAATGTTGGACGGCTGACACTCATTTCACTATTTAATCTAATGATTAAAAATATATTTTTGTGATTGTACTCAATTGTTAATTATCTATACAGTTGCCGCCGGGAACGGACAATAATAGGCCGTGCCGCCCGGACAGATAATAATGTTTGAGCAACACTCACCCACCGACCGACCTGTGTAAATTTGTGTGTTTATATGTATGTAGCACTCGGCAGGAGGTGGACAGGGTCGCCGAGCAAATTCTGTGAGTGCTAGTGTGTTGGTGGTGTGTGTAAGTGTGTATATTGTGTGTGTGTATACTTAAAAATTAATGATTAAGGTGTTATTCAATAATAAATTATGGTAACTCAGACGTAAATAATAAAAATTATGTTGTATAATAGTGGTAATAATTACGGCCCTTTTGGCCCAACAGATAAAAATGTATAATATCACAATGCTGAATAATAATAAATAAAAACTCACAAATTTGTCGGTGCACTGCTGGCCAGCCGCTACCTATACATCTATATAATAATTACCCACACACGAACAATAAATAAAACAAAATAATAAAAATACGGCGATTTGCGCCGGCACAATATAAAGGTACATAAAAAAGGTGGCGATTCGCGCTCACGACAATAAATTATAAAAATGTGGCGATTCGCGCCCACGACAATTGACAATATAATATTTGTGGCGATTCGCGCCCACACAATATACAAAAATATAATAATTTGGGGCGATTTGCGATCACGACAATACAATAATATAATAAAGCAACTTTGCACGTATAAACCAATTTATAACAACCTTTTTTGTATAAAAAAAGTGCGAGCCCCAGTCGTTATAACGTAAAGGTTGACAAAAGTGACTGCGGCGGCAGTGCTAATCTCACGCGCACCGAGTCGTCGGTGGCGTAATCTACATATTATATAATAATTCACAATAATAATTTAGGACAAAAATAAAAACAATAATGAGGTGTGCGTGTATGTGTCGGTGGTGCAGAGACTGTGCTTATTACAGCGCTCATTATATCTGGCGCAAACATATTATACAGTCCACTAAGAAATATCTGTTGGCTGTTATTTTATTACTATCTTAATTCTACCAATTTTCGTTTACCGCCAAACGCAATAGTTATTGTAAGCTATATAATAAACCTCATACAGTACAACTAAACCTTAAGATATCGGAACATGATAAATTATTTAGACGTCGATAAAAGATTATTATTACTAAATATTATTGACGAAAAATACATATTTTTTGTTATTATTGAATATTTTAAAGGTGTATAATAAATAATAAAAGGTAAAATGCTGAAAAATTTTTGACGCTGAAGTGGCCTCATGTCGAAACAGTGACGGTGAAATGGCTTTCTGAGACGCTCCGTCTACGGAACTCTTACAGGTCCATCCGTACTAAATAGTCAGCAGCGGTTGTGAACTGCTAGACGTCGTTGTATTTGGCTACTCGTACTGATCACGAATCGCAGCTCGGCGTTGGATCGTGGTCTCTTGATGAGATCGTCGACTTTCAGCTGTTGTCACCTCATCGTCGGTTCTGAATACTCTGCAGTTGTTGGTAGCATGATATATCGTCAATGTCTTCTGATCATCGGCTCTTCTGCAGTTGTTGGTAGCATGATATATCGTCAATGTCTTCCGATCATCGGCTCTTCAGTAGTTGTCGAGCGGTTGATGTTTGATGGATCACTGAGCATAGATGAAGAGAAACCGTCCGATATATATATATCGTGTCCCGTACCGATTAGTAAACGTGAGTGTTGCCGCCGTTTGTCGTTGTGTTTACGATGGGCATGGGAT